>KZ807441.1:101357-117337 GCA_000696205.2 Oncopeltus fasciatus
GAGTCGATGACTTTATGGGTATTTTTAATTTTATTTTCTAACTCCTTTTAACTGGCTTTTTCTACGCATATTTATATTATTAAAATATATCATTTATTTCTGTTATATTGCAATAAATCGCCTTTTTGAAATTTACTTTGTTATGAAATTAATATAAGCAGTTTAGTTAAATTTTTACCAACCATCCACTTATCAACATAAAATTCGTCTTTCTTTCCCTAACAATGGCATTTTTACCAGGAAAGATATTGTTTCATCATATGCATATAAAACTATTTGGGGAGGACTTACAAAACTGTCCGAATAATTGATATAGAAGATAAATAAATATTAATAACAGTATCTAGTATAGAACCCTTCTAAACACATCTTGTAAACTTGATATATTATCCGCATCACCATTTATTTACGGATTCCATTATTACTATATACGCCATGACTGTGCAGATTCTGAAGAGTATACATCGAAGTCTTTACTCAAGTCTTCAGAAACAGCTTAAATGAGTTCGTTCCGTTTTTGATAATGGTTAGTGTTTCTGTAACAGAGTCGATCGTATTCCACTTTTTTTTTTTTTTTTTTTTTTTTTAATGCCAAAATTGATTTATTGAAAGAATTTCTTTTACTGAGACTTTGTAGCTCGACTTTTACAAATAGCCATTTCGAATGTGTTTAAAAAATAATGGTATAGTGGCCACTGGACGATAATTTGTGGGATCGTTCGCTTTGACTTTTATATATAGTCGTATGGTTCTAAGAATAGTTTAGATCAATAATAATAGATGAGATAAAATCCTGCCGAATTACTACCTGAAGAGGGGGATTTGAGATAATTTAAGAAATTTTGCATCAAATTCCCTGAAAATAGAAAAAACAGAGACCTCACGTACCACATGCGTACAAATAAAAGTATTGCTAGACATTAAAGATGGAGTATACTAACACCTATTCGGTATTTATGCGCATGCGATAGTGAGGTCTCTGTTTTACTCTTTTCAGACAATTTGGTTTACAATTACTTAAATTCCCTTAAATCTCTTTCCCCATGTAGCTATTAACTTGGTAGAACTGTTTAAAATGTTTCTATTTGTATTGTGTTTTGATTCGGCTGTACCTTCAACCATATTTTTTAAAAAACAGTTAATTTGTTTAAATAAAAATGTTGAAATATTTCAAATTTCAATTATCGCGTTTGAGAATTATATGAGAAGTGAGCGCCTCTTCTTTAGAGCAAGGATGCTCGAAGTAAATTTTTTTTTTAAATCTATCCTCTAAATCCTTCTCATTATGTGGTTAATCTGTCCAAACCCAAAAAAGTTTATGATGTTCGCCAAAAAGAAGCTGATTTACATAAACCCCTGTCATCTACTTTTTCCTTTTTTTTACACTTTTTTTTCCTGTGATGTCTCTCCCCTGGATTTTATGAAAAAATTATGGGGGTTGAGCAACAGATAGGCGTTGGGGAAATATACACATTAAGAATACATATGTGTCAAAAGTCAACCCCATATTTTGCTGTATCTTATAAATATATTGCTCAATATGAAACCGAAGTAGATGTCTTAGCTGTCTAAAATATTGAAAACTTGTATTTTATTTATTTGTATTATTTTGATTGTGAAAATGTTTTCTTGAAGAAAAGGAGAACTCTATTTGTCATAAAAGTACAAGAACAAAGGGTGTGGCTGTGCAGTTAAATCACATTTCTATGATTGACAATATGTCCATTAAATAAGTACAATTGCTCTTCCAAGCTTGAAGAAGATATGTAGATCGCTATGTAGAAGTTCCAAAAGCGATTTATTACAAAACAATATACAAAGGAGAGTTAATCAAGAGTTTTTAAGTGTAATACAGGAAAACTTAGTGGCGGTCGCTAATTAAATGTGGTACTATCTAAAAATTAAAAATTCCATACGCGCAGAAGTTGCATACACTTAGCAAATTTTCTTAAGCAAGAAGAAAGGCGAGAAAATGAAAGTGCCTTATGTTGGGTCGACAATTAGGGGAGATGCAGAGGCGGTCAGCTCTCCTCGGTACTTTACTAAATATCTTATGCTGTTTGAAAATACTAAAATTACAGGAAAAAAAATCAGTTTGATTATTTTCTTTGCTCCATTAGATTTTAGTCATTATCAAAAACTTTCTCAAGAAGAATGAAGAATAAAATAATTTTTAAAAGAGTTGTTCCTCGAAGAAGTAGCTTTACTAAGTAAACAGAAGCAGGACAAAAACAATTTTCACTTATCTAATTTCTTTCGAACGCCCTATATTGTTATTAATAGTTGTATGATTTCCCCTAGGTAAATGGCTTTCTTTTAAGTGCATGTCAGAGCTGCATTGCGCCCGCCTTGTAGAGCAGATATGTCCCCTCAGAGGTACGATAGGGCCTAGCTGCAGGGGAGAGCGAAGGGAGAGACGACGTTGCTCACTACTAACTGGGATATAGGAGTGTCCTCCCAGCCTATATGGTGAATTCTAGCCCACCATTACGTGATATCCCACCGCCCTAACCTTTATCTATGTGCCTCCTACATCTCCATATGTGAACCAAGGCCGTATACGGAACACATTCAACATTAGTTCTAGCTCTCCCTCAACAATTGAAAAAATCTGTAAACTCATGTCTACGCTGAATAATAAATATACGTATATATATGTGTGTTTGTGTTTGTATATATGTACATATACACAAAGAAAAAGAAAGAGAGAGAGAGTGAGAGAGAGAGAAAGAGAGAATCTTTTAAATTTAGCTTCCGCAATGTCTAAACAAATATCCAAATTTATTTTATGTAAATATTGGCTAAATTTATGTTTTATTTACAATAATTTAATAGATTTGTCAATGACTGAAATTACGAGTATGGAGAATGAATTAATCAATATTCATATTCTTAAATATAACTTTGAAGATTGGACGGGCCCCACCATTTTAAATTCTAGAAACCAAATATATTATATATGTCTCATTTCGCAATCCTTTGAACTAATCGGTTTTGAGTTGAAACCTATCCGGGGAGAGAGAGGGTAAGGGTAATTTAGTGGTTGTCTAAAACGAGTAATTGTCATTATCTAATTTTATTATTAGTTTTATGCAAAATGTTTATGAACAATAATTGATTTAACACGTAATTTATTATGTACTTAGTAAATTACATCTTTTTATGCTCACATTTAAAGGGAAATCTGCTTCGATTATCAGCTCCTGCTTCGAAAATTGATATTGCTTGGTTCAACAGTGGCTACTCTAGAGGGAACAAGTAAACTCGTTGTAAAAAATTTGTTTTAGTACTTGTAGCGAAGAAGATGGTCGGGATTCGGTTAATGAGTTTCTGAATAACTCTGATTTGTGGAGTGGAAGTTCTATTTTGCCGACATTTCACCCTGAATTCTTCTTAGAGTTAGCAATCAAAAAATACTTTTGGTTCACAAATAAGAGTTATTTAAAAACTCATTAAGTGAATCCCGACCACTTTATCTGACTTCTGTGATATCAACGATCAACCAACATCCCTTATATTTTAGTGTTAGGTTTTCCCTTATTAGCTTATTGATTTTATTAGAAATTAATTCAGTGTTATTCGATTGAGAATGTCCCATTCCAGTCATTTTCCAGACTGTTATAATTATTTCAGATAATTGAAAGTGATATATTTCCTGATATTCGAATCCCACGTGGCAAAAGGCTCATATTATTAAAGTACGACGTTTTTAGTAACAAGGAAACAAATATTCAGAACTTCTATATTAAAAAAAAAAAAAAATTCTTCCAAGTTATCTTTACCTGACTAATGTGTATAGATAAAAGTAAAACATTTGGCATTACTTTTACATAATTTTGCGTACAGGGGAGATTCTCTCTAGATCTCCTGTCCGAAAGGGGCAGACGGCCGATCGGAAGCGCTATCGGTAGTGACTGGCTAGCGTGCGGTTAATGGTGCCGGACGTCCACCACAGCCAGGGATCTGGGTCAGGCCCCGGGATTAGCCGTATTTGCATTATTACCCATTAGTGGCTGCTTCTTAACTGGGCTACCAACAAAGAAATGTCTCTTCTAACCTGCTTGCCCACACCCAAACACTATTAGTATTAGATGGTTTTTTGTTGCAGTTCGGTCAACGTAGATCCAAAGAAATACAAATTTTAAAAATGTCTATTTTTTAGGATCTATCTTGACCGAACCCCAACAAAAAACAAAATAATATCTACGGTCAAAAACTTTCCATTTAAACAATATTAGGGTTTTCGGATAGTAATATTTAATTTTATTCTTNTATGTATGTATATATGTATATTATTTTTAGCTTCTACAACATACTGTATGTGTATGTATTTTTACAGACCTTCTTTATAGCTTCTACTACGTAGGATGGATGAAGATCCGTTGAATTTTTATTTTGTCAAAATTCTGGTTAAGGCATTAAGAGAATGGCAAGATTTTTCTTGGGGAATCTTCTTTAAAAAAAAGTATGTTAAAATAACAAAAAATGGATGTATAAACATAACAAAAAAGTGGAATGTTCTTTTAGTTTGCCCCATCGTTTGGACAGGATTGATGCATTTTGAAAATTCGTTATAGAAGTACTTAGTACTTCTTAAGCTTTACTTGGTCGCCATTTATGGTAGCTTTATCATCTATATTTCCCACCTCTATCGACCCTGGCAGATCGGAGGAAATTGGCTACTTCGGCTAACCCCCGTTCTACAGGTCTGCCCGCGTATTTGTACGCTCCCCTTTCGCCTGTTATTTATCCATTAAGGCTGAACGTTATTCCGCTTGCTGTTTCCCGTTTCTTCCGAGGGAGAAAGGCGTTTTGTAGGTTAACTATAATCAAAGGATTTCCTCGGCTCTCTCGAGAAGAGACTATTGTAAAACTGCATTTTCCCAACCAAAATTCAGAGCAAAGAGACAGGCAGGCTTAGGTGAGAAAGAAAATTTAAGAAAATATGTTCATCATGATTGAAATTTTATTTAGATTTCTTTTTAGACTCGTGATTTAAATCGTCTACTTTTGTTGAAACCTCGAATTCATTCCGAATTCTTGAATTCATTTGTGTCTCTTTTGAGAAAGTGAAATTAGTAACAACTTTAGTTGTGTAATTCAGAACATCAATGCATTTGTGATACCGAATTGAAACATTCCCTGTAGCCTTATTAATATTGATTATTTTATTTTACTTTATTTAGGCCTATAGGGTTTTGTAATGACATCTTCTGAATTATCTTTGAAGTCTAAGAACACCTTTTATTTATTCAGTGATTCTGGTATGAAACTTTTTATTTCAATTTCATCAGGATTTGGTTTAGTTCGGTCAAGTGTTTTAGTGTATCCTAAATATCATATTTCATTTCTTTAAATTTTGTTTTGTCTAGTTAAACCTTCAAATTTGATCTTTTGAAAACTTCTCTTAATTTAGACATCAGTTCTTTAAATTTTGTTCTTTAAATAAGTATGTCTTCACAATAAACATAAACTTTGTCATTTACCAGTTCTAGTAAAATCTCATATTTCTAGTAATGTTTCGTAATAAATTATTCATAAATCTTTGAAATGCCACAGGTTTGGAATTTTTTAGTCCAAAAGTCATTCTTTATATTCATAATGTAAATTTTCAATCGAAAAAAACAGTTTAGGAATGCTATCTTTGTCTAATCCGTTTGTAAAAACCCTCTTGCCAGATCGTTATACTTAAATATCGACATCTCCCTAGACATTCAATTATAATGACAGTTGTAATTGAAAGGGTACTCATCATCTATAGTTTCTTAATTAGTCTCCTAAAGTCTAGTACAAGTCTTAGATTTCGTTCCCTGCTACTGTCTAATTGTTTGTCGCCATTCATACAGCTAAATTGCTAGGGTTGTCTGGATTTCGAATTCTGTCTTTATATAGCATGTTTTTGAAATGTCTTTCTTTTTTTTTTTTTCTAAATTCAAGTTTTCAAGTTTCATCAGTGCCGAGTGGCATTTTTGACCTGTTTTCGAATAAGCGGCCTTGTTTTATATTCCTGTGATAAAAGGCAATAAATATACTACTGTAGATTACTATTAATATCATTATTATGAGTCATAAAGTTGATTTTGTCATTCTTGTGTTCTTGTTGACAAGTGTATAATAATAATAATACAGTCTAAAAAGTAATCAACTGACCCGATCCCTGGTCAAACAGAGGATTTCGGCATACAGACCGAAACTATTACAAATAATAATTACGGTACGCCCCGAAGATAGATTTCTCTGTATCAAAGAAAGGTGGACTTGAGTGCTCAATGTAGTTCGCACTACAGGAACCTTGGGGTCGGTGAAAGGCAAAGGTCCTCTCGTATCAGTTTCATATTGACTGTAGAGGGAGAAGCGAGCGACACCAAGTTCCACGTCAGCGTACACACCAAGAAGGGGGGTTATTTTTAGTGAGGACTGGTGATCCCAAGCTGCTCCAGGAAACAGTAACGCCTCCAGGGGTGGACTGTGTCGTCCTCTCCTCTCCAGGACCCTCTCAGCTCGTAAAAAGGGGAAGAGAGAGAGAGAGAGAGGAAAATAAAGGGCGAGTAAGCGGACGGGGTTTGTACTTCAAGATGGCGATGATGTGTAAACAGCAAGATGGGGTTCACCGCTCACTACTGGCCCCAATTACTCTACATAAATATTTGACAGCCCGAGCTTTTCACTCTCCCATTGTCTCTTGCTTGCCTTTGTTTTGTCTCCTACATTTCCTCAACAACGCCATAGAGAAAATGTGGAAATGCTTATGGTACTTGTAATAATCTGATTTGGCCTCTCAAACTTATACTAAGAGGTTATATTTAGTTACTATTAATTACTCCTTGTATTGATACGGTAACTATCAATAGTATTTTGCAGATTTCTCATTATATCAGGGAATTTTGATCATAAACGCCTGGGAGATATTTTATAGAAGCGGGAAGATATTTTAAAGAAGACGAATTTCTTAGCAATAGTTTATGGTGACGTGTACTGTATTGTTAATGCGAATACTTATTATTTCTTTGTACTTGGAAACTATTAAATGTATAAGAAAAAAAAAATGGAAAAGGAACGTGATACTGAAAATCATCTAGCTAAGATTCAATAGCCTGCTCTCTTTCAGAAAGTTCATTACAGAGTCGATGACTTTATTAATAATAAAAATCTATTGCTGATTACCTAATCATCTGTTTTGAGAATGGACGATGGCAAGACATTTCTGCATTTTGTAACTGTCCAAAAAATGCATTTTTTCTATTTCATCTCTTTTCTGAAGTATCTTTCCCCCAACTGAATTTATATAAATTTATATTGCATCATGCAATTTTGGGAATATTAAGTATGAAATATAAACCTTGACTTATCAATAGATGAGCTGAAAGCCCTATCCTTTCTCTAACTTTTTATTGATATGACCAAGCCTCCACGTATTAAGTAAATAAGCAAAACTAATCTAGTAATATAATAATATTTTCACTAAATTAATTAAAGTTGACGATTTTACATTGCAAGACTTATTTGGAATTATTTAGAAGTGAATGGATTCATGCTTGAATTCTTCAGGTACTAATTGCATATATTTCTTAGTTATACGGAGTATCAGATTCTAAATGAATCATCATCATCAAGTTTAAAGAAATTCTTTCCATTCCCTCTGAGGTCTTGCGGCAAAGGTTCTCCTCTTGACCCCCCTATGATATAGAACAAAACTACCATGATTTCATTCAGTGCCTCGCTAATGACCTCCGAGGAATCTTTAGAAGCTCTTTCCTGCCGCTGAAATTGGGGCAGTTTCCTTCACTTCGGCCGTGGGGAAATTCAAAAAAACATCATTCATCAGAAGCTTTTCTGGATTCTTCTACGTTTCCTTTATTCTCTCGGATTGGAGGCTGGAAGAATGCCCTCTTTTCAGACCGTCTGGAAGAAGTTGTGAAGGATCCTTAATTACCTCAGTGGCTGGAAAACATAATGGACGGCTACCATCAGTCTAACATAATGAGTTTCTGGAAACTTGAAGGCATAAATCTTCGGCTACAGTCTACTTCTATGTACTGAGGATGTCCACTGGAATCCTACTCATCTATTAATATTTATTTGTGTGAAGTGAGTAAGAAAATTTAAGATCATTGTTCTGTAATTGTGACGAGAAAGCATGAGCTAAGCTAAGCTTCTTTAATGCTGATTTCTGATGCTAACAAATTTACTAATTTCATAGGTAAAAATTGTATTATAAATGACGTAGAGGTTCTAAACTATTGGTAAATCATTTACTGAGGAGACATTTATATATATTTTAAAAGGTTGAACTAAAAAAAATAGCAAAGTTTTTTAATTAGATGGGCAACTGCTTAATATTAAGAATCTACGTAATTAATCCCTTTGTTTTTGAGTGAGTTTAGGCTAAGGCTTAAGTGTTTAGTGTTTTAGCGTTTTATTTTTTTCTTACTTATTATCTTCCAAAAGAATAAATATAATTTTAAACAATAACATAAAATTAAATGTAAGATTTGAACGTCCATGTATAAATAATTGCAGAGATTAATGGATGAAAATTATAAATTAAAAGTTAGTGAATTTTAAAAATCTACTTTAATATTGATTAACAGGCTACTCGTTTTCTTACTAAACTCGATCTATTTTTTTTTTTTTTTTTTTTTTTTTTTTTTACTAAATTGAATAATTTCAGTTTTTACTGGGTAGCTTCACACTGTATTATTTAGTTGTTCAAGATCCTTTTTCAAAAGCGAGGAACTTTTGAGGAGCCAAGCGATAGAGAATTTGAGTTAGAAGGAAACTTATTTTCTGTTTTCAAATCTCACTAGAAATTAAAGAAAAACATTCAGAAGTGTGTGGTACTTTAGATGGCCGATTTGTTAGTCAATGAATCAATGCGAGACTTTGATTTCATATTTATTATGATCTGTAAAACATATGGAGGGTACTAAAAACGTTACATTTTGATTACTTTCCGTAAGAAATTAAAAAGAAATCACTGTGTGAGTTTGCTTGAGTGCGCGTGTGTAAGCGTAAGCACTCTGCACCGGAGATATACTTGTGCCTTACTCAATGAATATATAAAGGATTCAATACATTATGCCTCTTACCTACGTTTAGCGCCTGTACACGATATATGTCAATATATAGGAGTTTTCTTATATTATTCTACAAAGTCCAATTTAAGAGAAAGAAAATATTATTTGCCAAGAAAAGAGGGTTTTTAGTCTTTATTGGTGTACTATTTCCGATTTTTTGCGCCATTTTTATTTTAGGCCCTGAGAAATGAGCCTTTGGCTGCTGAGTAAAAGTGACTCGGATCGGACTGGGAACAGCTCCTGGCGTGGATAGTTCATGGCCGTTCGTGACTCACTTTCATCGTGCTGGCAGACCTTCCCAAGCTCGCCTTTTTGTCCTGAACCGCTGCCTGCCCCATCTGATAAAGGGGAAACAGTTTTCCCTCGTGAAGGGTCATCTACCGCCGGATAAAAGGACTGGGGCAATCTTTTGGAAGTTTTAAACTCTGTTCAGAATAGCTCAGCTTGCCTACAAGACGGTCCCAATTCAAAAGAGTTCGTGTATAAGCTGTTCATTGCCCCAATTCGTATGCAGTTGTGTAACATTCAGACGTGAGGGAGGTAAAGACCAGAGCGGAGGACTGGAAGGTGGTGGAGGGGTTAGCTAGGATAAGAACATCACCAGTAAGACAAAATCCGTCGTTCTAGATGCGAAAACTGTTCCACAGAACATTGTCAATAATAGGAGTTCATAATATATTTATCTTATATGCCGTAAAGGACGATAAGGTGAAAATTGTGGCTCTCTAAGACTGAATATAGGCCAAGGAAGGTGTATCGGTTATCAATCCTTCTATTTACATTAATAAATTTTAAAAAAAAACACACAAAAAAAAAACGTGTTATTGAGCAAACGAAGAGAGAATTTCCTAAAGATAAATTAACTTAATGGCAATTATAATCAGACAGAGTCATAGAAAAATGGAAATATTGGGGAGGGAGGAGATAGTTGAAGATTGTGTGGTGAGAAGATAGCGAGAGAGAGAGGGGCGGTGGGAGGGGAGTAAATGAAGGAATACTAACTGGGGCGATGTTGAGTGCTAAGTTCGTGGAGAGCAAGTTGTACAAGGAATCAGGTCAGCTGGTTTTGTAAGGTTCCTCAGAGCTCGATCCCTTCTCTCGCCTGTCTCCAGCAGATGTATAGATGATTGTCTGTCTAAAAGTATTCCTCTTAATAAAGAATGTGTAATGAGTAAAGAATCATCTATGTCTATCATCCAGGTCTCTGAAAAGTTCCTCATTTTGGAGACCTTCACCCTTCGTCCAGAGACCACAGACATCCAAAACACTTGCCACAACGAACATTCACATATTTTTACAACACACACACACACACACTATATATATAGAAGACATCCATCTTTATCATTTCCAGTAAGGATCGGGGTGAANATAAATTTTTATATTTTCCTGAAGCCGTCTTAAAACTCTAATAAGTTAATCTTCAGCCAAATCTGTTTAATAATGCGTTATAAGGGCACTTCAGGAAATACCATTTATAGAAGTAGTACAAGAAGAATTAGCAGTGAAAGTCAGTTTGTTACTACTAATTTTTTGTTTTTTTAATAGAATATTTACTATTTACATGTTTGCAAGGAAATGAGCTAATGTACTAAATAAAATAATTAAGTAAGCTAAAGTTACTCTTATGGCCTGGTTCAGGTAATCATTGAAAAATTCACAAATAATTAAGAGATATATTTTAATTTTCTTCGAAAGTAGTCCAAAAAAGCTTGTTGATCATTTTCTACTTTTGAAAAGGAGTAAAAGGGTATGTTAAACATGGGTGACCTCGACCACTTGATTGTCTCATTACTGGCCTTGGGGGGTTTCTGTGAACACTCTCTCTGGCCTCGAAGCATAGATCTTGGGGAGAAATTCTCAGCTGATTGCCAGGTAAATACAATTCTTTTTTAGAAACACCCGTCACTTTCTCATTAGAGTATTTCGTCGGCTGATTTCACTCCGTATAGAAAATTAAAAGTAAGTGGGAAGTTCCTTTTCTCCTTTCAGAATAATAGCCGGAGTGTGCATAACTTTAAGGTTAATTGGTGCAAATTGCTAATTCCCTCTTAAAAGCCGAAAAGGGCGATGAAAGGAAAAGTTAGAGTCCCTGATGCCCACCTTTAGGCCGGTCGGGAATAGAGACACACTCATTCAACCCTTATATTGTCTTCATTTTTTTTTTTTTTTTACTTATATGGAATGAATTGTTGACCGTCAAGTTCTATGAAGAGAAGATTGTCGGGAATTCGGTCATTGTAGTTGAAGAATTAAAAACTGATATGTAACCAAAAAAGTTTTGACTCAGTTGAGCACGAGTATCCCCATCACCCTATTTGGTATGTAACACTTACGAATTTTATTAATAATTTTTATTTTCAATATGTTCAGTATCCATTTTATAGAGATCGATAGTCCACACAGTTTTATATTTTAATTCATTTTTCGTTGTTTGATTATCATATATAAACATGTTTCTATATTATTTTGCATGTTACCTTTTTCATATTCAGCCCTGATGAAGGCCTGAAATTCAGGCCGAAAATTTTTGGGTTACAAATTAGTTTTTAATTCTTCAACTACCATGACCGAGAATATACTCTCTTCATTTATTTACTGATGCTAATATTAACATAAAAAATTGCAGCCTTTGTTGTAAGACTGTTTAAGGGTTTGATATATGACAATAGTGGATATAAAAGAATTTGTATAGTACTAAATCAGTAAACAATAGTTTAAAAACTTATTAAAATAATATTATAATAAAAAACATAATGTATTTGTATGTAATATAAATATACCTTTGGTGGGGTGCTTTGCAAGTTGAATAAAGGAGAGATAATTAAATTTTAACATTAATAAGTTTCATTCAATTCTGATTTTAATAATTAAATTCCCCTATTAAATATCTTTTATAAACTCTTGTTTTATATACTGTAGAATCTTTAGCTAATCTCTCCCATTTAGGAAATTTACGATGACTGAATCTTGAAAAATGCTAGATCCTAACCATTACCTTTAAACACTTTCAGAGGAGGGGGATTTACCAATAATTCAGTCTGTTGTAGATTTAAGTTGTAATTTCTCTTTTTATTCCATAGTTTATAAAATTAATATAACTGCCTCTTACCCTACAAATTTAATTCAACGCAAATTTCTCTCTGGTTATGAGAAAAATATAGATTCTTCGCTTGCAGTTATAAAATTTAAGAGAAAGAAGTGGCCCTTGCCGGAATTGTATTTACTTTCTCGTCTTATGAACACACTTAGTCCTGCAAATTCCTAAAAGCCATTTGTTTTTTCACCTTCTCAGAGGTTTCAAAACCAGAAAAACTAAGTATTTCTACTGGACGAAAAATCAAGTCCATTGTCCCAACTTTAGCTATTATGCTGGAGAAATTAGTCAGGGTTTCGGCCAGGATCAGAAAAATATAATACTCTAAAATTGTTAGGTTATTATTTCATTATTGCCAATGTTTCGACTTAACTTTCAAGTCATCATCAGGGCAGATAACGTGATGGGGAGAGAGAGAGAGATTCGTGCTCAATAGTGTTCCATAATTTTGGAGTATTTTAGATTTCTGATCCTGGCCGAAACCCTGACCAATTTTTCCAGCATTATACTCGACACCCAACGAACCTCCAACCATTTAGCTATTAACGTACTTAAGCTCTGGCATTTTTTATATAAACATTTTTATTTATAAACTATAGTTGAAATTTAGTTAGGATATTGAACAATATCAGAGATTGGACTAATAAGAATTGATAATATTAACTATAATAAGAACGAAAATATATGTTATCCCCCCCCCCCTAATCCCTCTTTTTTTCTTATCCGATTTCTAACAAAAATAAATTAGAAATGAAAAGCCTAAAAACTAATTTGTTGTATGTCTTATGAAAACCAGAGAGTCCGTCCTATACTTGGAATTACATTCTTAAATATTATTCTTAATATGCGTTTTTTTTTTAATATTTTTTAACGCATGTTTATTTTATTGGAAAACGATTAGAACGAAATAAAGAACATATACTATACAAATATCATAAACAATTACTCTTTGCTCAATAATCAAAATTCATATAAACCAACGATATGTGATTCATGCTGAATCACGGGTCAAACTGTATGTGATTTCAGTCACTTGTAGAATCTCACATACATATATTGGTTTATAAATTTTTATTCCAAATAAGATATATTGTTTACATTTTCTTTCTCTGCGATGGAGTTATACAATATTTTCTACTGAAATTATTCTTCTTTGAAAACAAAAACCATTCCGCCTTCGTGTCTAAGCATTAATGATTTCTAATTATAAAAAAAATAAAATCTTAAAATATAACAGTCTAGTTTATTATTTAAAGAGGATTATTTTGTAGTTGGGCTGTTGCTTAACTCTCAATCGTTCACTTTCNGAATGTTATAATCTTTGTGAATAAAAAATATTTAACAAAAAATTATGAATAAATGATAATTATTCATTATCATGATAATTATTATTATACTCTCTGCACAATTCCATATTTTTCAATCAAGTTTTTTACCTCATTAAGGTTATATATTTTTTATTTAATTACTATAAAAGTGTGGAAAATAGTTTTTGTGAGTGAAATAGTTACAGAGAATGTTACAGCAACATTAAACATTGAATTAGGTAAGTGAACACTTAGTTTGCAACTATACAAATATAACAATTTGAATAACCTAATTTACTTCAAAGTTTAAAAGGATTTCATAGCTTATTACACCATTGATGAATAAAAGATTATTTGTGACACAAAACAATGCAAATAAGAAAAGCAATGTTTTAAATTCGATTTAAGAGTAAAAATTAATAAAACGGAGAATAAATATATTTCTGTTTTGTGTTTCATGTATAGTTCAGTATTTAAAAAGGACATATTTATTTTTCAAAGTGCAGTCACCTAATGGCATTGTTAAATTGTTAAATATTGATGCCTGTTAAATTTTAAGTAGCCAAACTTTTGATTTGGGAGAGAGCAACAATGAATATATTTTTATTATTATAGCTAATTATTAATCTGGTTATTATTTAAAGAACCAACTTTCTTGGTTTTCTCTTGCTTGTAACAGATATAATGTTGTTTTTTTTTTCCTCACAAAGTATAGATAAATTTTGACACATAGAAGAATTAATTTAATTTACAGCATTTAGGTGAGAAATTTCAAAATATTTAAAGATAAATACTGATTATTTAAACCTTGATTCTACTTACACAATCTTCAGGCATCTTTTCTAATTATAAAAAAAAAAAAAAATCTTAAAATATAACAGTCTAGTTTATTATTTAAAGAGGATTATTTTGTAGTTGGGCTGTTGCTTAACTCTCAATCGTTCACTTTCCTTCCTCGGACACACCTCGTTCAACATGCATCCTCTATTTTTCAGACAGGTAAGGTGGTATTCTTTATAATTTAGTATGGTGAGTAAATAAATTCTTAGCTGTGTTTGCTGTATAGTAGAGTATAGCAGTGTTGGTGTTTCTTTATAGCCATGTCAATCCTGATATTTAAATGAGTTGCTGTAAACTGAAGTGAAAGTTACACATGTGCGAGCATACACACACGCCGAATTACTAATGTGTTTGTTTTCCTGCAGAGTTCGCGCGAGGAGCGGCGGCCCGTGGAGCGCTCAGATTCCACCTGCAGCGGCAGCAGAGAGGTGCTAGAACGACTCCTGGAAGGCTCCGGGCCCTACCCGAGCCTCGTCCTCCCGCCCTCGGGCTACTGGGGGGACACGGGCGAGGAGAGGCGAGGCGCCCCTCACCCGCCCGAACAGCCCCCCCAACCCGAGCCACAGTACTACCGGCTTCACTTCCTCGGACAGGTATTTTGACTATGTATTTACTTTATTTATTTTCCTAAGCCTAATTTCAGCTAAACTCTACTTAACATCTCGGAATATTCTTGTTAGATGATTTTAGTTGGGGTTCGGTCAAGGTAGATCCAAAAAAACACAAATTTAAAAAATGTATTTTTTAATTAAGGATTATCTGCCGACGTTTCGGCTTGCATTCTACAGCCCTGAAGATGGCTTACAATGTAAGCCGATACGTCGGCAGGTAATCCTTTATTAAAAAATACATCTTTTAAATTTGTGTTCTTTGGATCTACCTCGACCGAACCCCAAATAAAATCATCTAAGAATAATATCTACTTTTTTTAAAACTCCTTTTAAATATTCTTGTTTTATTCAGGTTTCCCGAATACTCTTGGAATCATCTAATTTAGTCATGTATTAAAAAAATGTCTGCTTTCCACTATCAGTTTTTAGGTTTGAACAAGAACTTACCATTAATTACTTAACTTAACAATAATTCTTGAACCTTTGTTATTAGAATGATGAGCATTTAACGAAAGGAAAGTTTTAAGAAAAAAAAATTAAGATGAGAACTTATAATTTCAAATAATAATTTTTCCCACTGTTCATAAAACTGAAATATTTGTGCTTACATAAATATTTTAGAGATAGAACTAAACATTCATTTTTGTCAGATTAGCCATGATTGGTATGATATCCAGGTCAATTATTCAATTTTTTTTCATAGTACTTCAAGTATGGTAGAAGGTTTAACTTAATAACTCATATCAGGTAATGTTCGATACCTATTTAGAGCTGTCAACTCTCAACAGACGTGTCCGCTGGACATTTTGATACAGAGCCTCTATAGCCTCTACATATATAGGCTTGCCTGTGCAACTTCGTAAATATTTATAAAAAAAATTTTATTCTGTTTCCTCTCATGAATTGTTTATAATTTACGTGGGATAAAAAACCACAACCAAAATAAAATATTTATAAATTAAAATTTAATAAAGTAAATGACGAGAGCCGACAAAATGTATGACAATGTCAGCTACTTCGAGTTTAAGACGAAGTTCTCGTCTTTCTC
>KZ807441.1:122149-157789 GCA_000696205.2 Oncopeltus fasciatus
TATTATACTAGTTAATAGTATAATAATTAAATTCGGTAATTTAGATTCTTTTTGTAAACCAACGGATAGTTTGTAAACGATCGAGAGGAGGCGGAGGGATTTAAAAGGAGACCAAAATGAAATATCTTAAAGCTTATTCTTTTTTTTTTATTTACTTAAGTGTTAGCCTCTTTTTCAACCACAAGGGCTATCTACCGGTTGCCATCCCATTCTAAACATCCATGGCTCAGGACAAGCTTTTACTAATAAATTAGGGGGATTTGAACCCGCAACGACAGGATTGTGAGACTCTGGCGCCCTAATAGCTTCTTTATTATCAGCGTTACGGAAAAAGGAATGCAGTGAATGTAGATCATAAAGGGTGTCTTATGTAACTCTATTACAGCTTCGTGCTATAATATTCCTTCGTAATTTTTTCAAACGACTGAAAAAAAATAAATAAAAAGCCCTTCACGCAGGAACTGCCTAAGTTAACAAAATTCTTCAATAAGCAAATTTAGGTTTTTGAATCTAGTACATATATAGCAAGACAAAAGGTTTGTTACCAGAAGAAAAAAAAATGGAGAGGGCGGGTGCTTACTAGAAATTGTAAGCATAATAATTAATCGTTTATGTTGTTGATTGTGGAACGGCCCATTGTATAAGTGGTGAGAAGAAGGTTTGAGGTGATCCCAAGATTCAGCATTCTTTTATTACCAAAAAAACCAGATGAACTGTTTTTGTGTTGCGACAAGAAGAGAGTGTAACAATGCCTATACTCTAATTTGAATGATTTTTTGACCCAGAATCTTTGAATTATTAGTAATTAATAACTAAATATGTATATANATAGTATATATTACATGCTCTACGGGTCACAATTTTCAGTTTTTCAATTATTTATAGAGCGAAATCGGACGAATAGAAATGGGTGATAACTTGAAAAGTCAAGAGCGAAAACAATACTTTTTTCATTACAGTGGGCACAATATTTATTATTTAAAAATTGAAAGAATAAATTGAAAGAAATAGGTATAAATATCAAGTATAAATATATAAAAGTCTATTGCATAATTTAACCAAATTGGAGGTTTAGGAGAGAAAATTGTTATAGGGTGTCATAGAGCGAAATCGGACGAATAGAAATGGGTGATAACCCATAACCGTTTATGTTGTTGATTGTGGTACAGCCCATTGTGTAAGTGGGGGAGAACAAGGGGAAATGTTTCCGCCCAGTTTTGGATTCCTCTAGCCAGCCTTAATCTGTTAAAGCGAGCTGTAAAGGCTTTTCTTTTTGTTTAGAACTTTTCCACGATTTACTCCCTATGTGGCTCCTTACAGCTCTGCCTGTCTGCACTGTGTCAACATCGAATGTTCAATTACATAGGTAGCAATCATGACAATTGCTTCTAGATCAATGCAAAATCCATGATTAATATCAATCTAGATTTTATTTTGTTGACGGGATAAAAGCTGTAGCTGTACTTTATCAGTACAGCTAGAGCTTTTAGGGTTTTGTTGAGAGCCTGGCAGAAACCTGCATGCCAGGTAAGGACTGGTGACTCCTACTCCTGCCCTTCCCCCATCAAAGTGGGACTTTCAATTTCTACAACTTGTTTCTTATTAGTTCTTTTGGAGTCAATTTTATTCATAACATATGAATCCCCAAACATATGTTATGAATAAAATTATCTAAGTATTTATTATAATTATCTCTTATCTAAGTATTTATTTTTGGTGTTATTTATTTATAGTACTTGTTTTGGAGGCAAAATAAAATTTATAATTATAATACCTTTGATATGATGATCATGATGATGATAATGATGTTATTTATGTTATAAAAATGTTTATAGGACAAACATTTCGAGCATTTTAGCAAACTTTAATACCTATTACGCTCATTGTTCTCTCTAGCTTCTGAATCATATTATGTTATTTACGGTTATCAATATCCTTATCTAATGAATCGTGGAAAGTTTACTTAGATTATGCAGCTCCTGACTGACGAACGTTAATTTATTTTGGATGTGTTTCATCATGTAATATATTTGTTCGAGATATTTCTAAAATATTTTCAGTGTTCCGGATTTTTCCACAGTTGTTATCAGCCCTTTTCTTCCTTAAAATTCGGAGTTCTACTGTGGGTTTGAGGTGATCCCAAGATTCAGCATTCTTTTATTACCAAAAAAACCAGATGAACTGTTTTTGTGTTGCGACAAGAAGAGAGTGTAACAATGCCTATACTCTAATTTGAATGATTTTTTGACCCAGAATCTTTGAATTATTAGTAATTAATAACTAAATATGTATATAAGATTTTTAAGATGTCTAATGAGCAATATTAATCGCAATGCTGCCTCATTTTCAGCAATAAAATCTTACATTTACTTATGTCTGCCTACAGGAGCATACGAATTTCATTGGCTGGGACGAGTTGCTGGGGCCGGTCCTTC
Source organism: Oncopeltus fasciatus (assembly GCA_000696205.2). NCBI lineage: Eukaryota > Metazoa > Arthropoda > Insecta > Hemiptera > Lygaeidae > Oncopeltus > Oncopeltus fasciatus. Next base: position 124,585 of record KZ807441.1, read on the forward strand.
TCTCTCTCAAGCATGAGCCGAACGACGAGCAGACCCGAGTCCTCCTCCGCCTCAAGACTGGTACCCAGCAAACCAGTATTCCTTCTACAAACACACCACCTATCACTGTAGCCAAGGTAATCAACCACCTCACTTTGTTCCATCAAATGCCATTTTCCTCTATTTAATCATTTTATTTAAGATTTATATTATTGCAAGACATTGTTGTTTTTATGAAAATNGGTTTGAGGTGATCCCAAGATTCAGCATTCTTTTATTACCAAAAAAACCAGATGAACTGTTTTTGTGTTGCGACAAGAAGAGAGTGTAACAATGCCTATACTCTAATTTGAATGATTTTTTGACCCAGAATCTTTGAATTATTAGTAATTAATAACTAAATATGTATATAAGATTTTTAAGATGTCTAATGAGCAATATTAATCGCAATGCTGCCTCATTTTCAGCAATAAAATCTTACATTTACTTATGTCTGCCTACAGGAGCATACGAATTTCATTGGCTGGGACGAGTTGCTGGGGCCGGTCCTTCTCTCTCTCAAGCATGAGCCGAACGACGAGCAGACCCGAGTCCTCCTCCGCCTCAAGACTGGTACCCAGCAAACCAGTATTCCTTCTACAAACACACCACCTATCACTGTAGCCAAGGTAATCAACCACCTCACTTTGTTCCATCAAATGCCATTTTCCTCTATTTAATCATTTTATTTAAGATTTATATTATTGCAAGACATTGTTGTTTTTATGAAAATTATATATATATATAAAATTTGCTTAGAAAAGTTTTAAAAATTTAGTAGTTAAGAGTGCTGGAATTCAATGGATCTCATCACTTATACTATTTGATCTTAAAAGGCGAAGCAGGGAATGAATGTAAAAGGTAAGGTCACTAAGGCTGGTCGTGGAATGTCTGGTAGGAAAGAGTTTAGCACTTGCTATTACTGAAATGCAATGGCTCCCATGCACACATTGTAGACGAAATATTCAATATTTCTTCTCCTTTGTGCTATTTGGAAACTGCAAAATTTGATTAGGGTTTACACGATAAATAAAAATATTTATTATCCATAATAGTGAGGAATTCACTTAGTTTACACAGTTACTGCATGTGCACTTTTTAAATTACTGTAGTGCTCTTTAATAATTAATATAAAAAAGAAGTGCCAAAACTTCTAGACAGAAGTCTTTCTAGTTTGGTTAAGTTAGGTGGTTTCAAAAAAACCACAGACATCAGAGAATGCTCTGGCCCATTACAAAAGCCTAGGCACAATGATGACCATCATCATGGCATCTTTATTAATCATATCATTATTTTTCCCTTAAAGTTTGATGATTGAAGGAACCTATTGTAATTATATTTCATTCAATACAGCGTTTCCATTTTCATGTGAGTTGTCATTTCCAAGCAGAATATTCAGGAACTTTCTCAAGGAAAACTGTCACTTTGAAATACATGTAATCACATTTTTGTCCAAAAATTTCATATTCGATTTCAGGCTGTTTGCGCGGATTTGTCACTGACTAGTGTGGAACCAGTCTTGGCTCCACGTGCCTCACGTCTCATAGCAGCATATGATGAGCATTCTATTGTCCGTCAGTACAAGTTTGGAGTGCTTCTCCAAAGGTTCGGGCAAACTACCGAAGAAGAGCTGTTTTCCAACAGAGGTGCTAGCCCTGCCTTTGAAGAGTTCCTATCCTGTCTTGGCTCCAGGATAAACCTCAAGTATCATAGAGGGTAAGAAGTGTATTACTAAAACAAAACAAAATTTTCATTGTTATTAAACAACTTATTCACAATCTACTGTTTATAATAGGATTTTAAAAGCTTATGAAAAAGTGTTCAATTTTTATAAAGGTGGCAAACTTACTAGCTTAGATACTCTGTTGCGCTTTTTGGGATTAGTTCCATATTAATTGCTTTAGTTCAGACTTAAGTATTTTTTTACCAACCTTTTTTAGTTGCATCTCCATTTTCCTACAAGAAATAAAAGTAGAAATTTAACATCTGACTGATAATTTGGTGTGTGTGCGCGTGCGTGCGTCTCTCTCTCTCTCTCTCTCTCTCTCTCTCTCTATATATATATATATATATCCTAATAACTTAACAAATAGCCTGTTATTCACTATTGCATTACTTATGTAATGAAATAGTGAATACTATTACTTTACCTAAGTAATAGTAAACTAAACAAACTTATAAATACATGAGGTGAATACTTTACATTGGATGAATACATTATTTCCTATATTGCTTAAAATTTGGGGGAAAATTATCTCTTAGGTGTAGGGGTTTATTTAAATCTAATAAATATATACTGATATTAGTTGTGGTATTTAATCTCACATTAATTTTTGAGTCCCGGCTGAGTAGAATGAATTATCCAGCTAGCCTCGTTAGTGTAATGGCCAGCATACTTACCTGGAAAGCAGGAGATCCGGGTTCGAGTTTCGGCTGAATTATTCCCTTGCATTTATCGTCTAATAAATATATATTTACTATCAAATTATTTTATTTGTATTCCAAATTTAGTAAGGTAGATTGGTTGTTTACATAATGAAAAATTTAATTTGCAGATTTTTCTGCTGCCTTAATGTACTAAAATGAATCTTTCTCTCACTCTCTTTCTCTCTCACACACACAAGATTATGTGTCTATCAATGCTCTATAGGCCATAATTTTCAGTTTTTCTTAATTAAATGTGACATGTAGCTTTTAAATACAAAACAAAAGACGAAATTGGACCAAAAGAAAAGGGTATTAGTTAAAGTATAATAGTTTTTTCAATGTAGTGGGAATTAAATTTTGTTGAGAAAAACACAACTCATCAGATACACATTTATAGATAAAATAAATATTTTAGGAGATATACACCAAAATTGAACTGTTAGATCTAAAGAGAGGGGCCCCAGCGTAGCTCTGGGGATCCATTTAGGTCATGCAATCCTGACTCTGAGGGTTCAAATCCCGCCCAGGACAAGCTCTTATTCATATATAAAAGCTTGTCATGAGCCATGGATGTTTAGAATGACGTGGAAATCTGTAGATGGCCACTCCCTCCAAGACTCTAAATGGTTGAAAGGGAGGCTACCACTGTATTTAAAAAAAAAAAATTATAGATTTACCTGAATTCTAACATTGTAATTTTACATTCTGGAAGTTACAATTCATTGTTTNACTTAGATTACATAATTGACTTCTTATTTTTTTTTACCCATTTTTAATACAATGACAAGTGGGGTAAGGCAGCAAACTGTCCATGGTCATATCAACCCTAAGGTGTAATTTTTAATACTATAAGTGGTGTATATTTTTTTAAGGATTCAAAAATTTTTATAAAAACTGATTTTATGTAAAATAAAAAATCTATTAAATCTATTTTAAATTATTTTTGTATTGAATTTAATCTTTCATTTCTGATATTTTTCCAGTTACCGAGGTGGTTTAGATACTCAGTTTGGACAGACTGGAGATGAAGCTGTTTACCAACATGATCACAAGGGTGCTGAGATAATCTTTCATGTTTCTACTCTCTTACCATATACTGACAATGATCCTCAGCAGCTGCAAAGGAAAAGGCATATTGGTATGTACAAAAATAAGAATGTTGACTATTAATTTCAAAATTTGTCTGTATTTTTTTTACAATTTTTCTGGATTTTCTAAATGTGAAATTTTACATTTTTAAATTATCTCTTTGTTAATGGATTTTATAAATTATGTTTTAATCATTAATTATCTTTCCTCCTTTTTATTTATTTTTTTATGAATGTACAATTCTTCCACATGCTTTATTTTTAGGGAATGATATTGTTGCTGTTGTTTTCCAAGAAAAAAACACTCCTTTCTGCCCAGATATGATAGCTTCCCATTTTCTGCACTGTTTTATTATTGTCCAAGCTATTGAGCCTAACACTCCTAATACCAGGTGAGGCATTTTGATTTTATTTCTAAATATGGTAAGTATTGACTAACTCATATTATGGTATACACCAGCCCAACTTAATTGTTATTCTAGGAAAGAGGTCTAAAGTAAAAAGCCCTCAAAAGAGATAAACTGGTTTTGCAGCATTTCTAAAATTGCAATTCATTTGTGTGAGGAAGTATATGATTGTGAGTAAAGAGGTTCAGAACAACCACCATAACATTTAATTTTCTTTGTATTTTATTTGATTGACTAAAATGGCAATTTAAAAAAAAAGCCTTGTTGAGGAGACACAGCTAACTAGTATCAAGGGATATGATACTTTTTCACGTGACAATGAATTAATTTTCAAAACTGTTTTTAGTTTCCTGTTATCACGACACGTTCGGTTTCAATGTGGGTAGGATGCTTGCTGGTCTAGACCTGCCTGTTTAGTTAAGTCATACTGTGGTGAAACGTTGTGTGTCGGTAAGCAGTATTTAGTATTTCATTACGGAAGTGTACAGAACTACATACTGTGTTTGAACTGAAACTACTACTGAGGCTACCTCTGCTCCTACATGTCGAAAGTGCGAAAACAGCCCCGATTCATTTTGTTATGTATGTGGCAGTTTTACCATTCCCAGTCAAAGGACAAACATCAATACATTTGTCAGACAAGCTTATTTTGCCTATTTTAAAGTGAAACTTGGTGATCAAGATAAAGCATGAGCACCTCATAAAGTGTGTAAAAATTTGGTATACCTATGATTTGGGGCGGGCCCAAAGATCATTCAAGTGATTGTTACTTTTGTATAGTGAAAACATCGGGATATAACAAGAAAAACAAATGTAAAATAGAGTATCCTGGTTTACTACATTCAGCTGAAGCCCCCATGCAAGTTTTTAATGAATTTCCCTCTTTGGAAGAAGGGGAATACAGACATGGCATTCAAAAACATTGTTGAAGACTTTCTTGGAAATACACGAGTATTGAACAACTCTGAAATTGTCCAGCAACTCTTGGAAAGCTTCCAAAAGCTAGGTTGCAACATGAGCATTAAATTGCATATTTTACACAGCCACCTTGCTAATTTCCCGGACAATCTTGGTGCAGTGAGTGATGAGTAGGGTGAGCGTTTCCATCAAGATTTGAGGGTCATGGAAGCAAGGTGTCTAGGTAGATGGGACGTACATATGATGGCTGACTATGTCGGAGCATCAAGCGCGAATGTACACAAACTAAACACTCCAGAAAAAACTGCAAACCCAAATTTTTATCTTAATTTTTAAGTACTGTTCATTAATTAAACAATTTTATATGTATGAACTCGATTTAACTTACATTAAATGGTTTGTAAACTGTATATTTGGTGCGTTTTTACTTTATGTTCTTTTTAATGCATGATTGTTATGATTTCTGAGGATATCCTGTAGTTTAAAATGTTGATGTGATAGACAAAATATGAGGTTATTCTCATATTCAGATGCCATGAATTAGTGAAAAAACAGTGTCAGCTCTAACTCAACAAAAAATGTCTTCCCCAGTGTAATTTTTATTTTAGGGGATTCAAGAGAATGTAGCTAATGAGATTATGAAAGATTATTTTGAAAATTTTCTTAGTTCTATCCAAACTTAATTACTAGACACCTAAAATTATAGTCACTAAAATTTATGTGCGTTGTGTGTTAATGCTGCACCAATCACATTATTCAGTTTTTTGAAAATTAAATTAGGCATGAAGTTGTTATAAGCAAAACAAATGGCTAAGTATTTTCTTGAGCAACATCAGTCCAATAGGAGAGGGGGTTACATACAGTGTCAAGTGCAATTTTCTTGCATATGCTAATATATCTCATTAATTATTATTTGGCTGATGTATGCTGATATTGTTAAAAATTAACTCGAGCTTGTTGTTGAAATTGTAAGATTTACTGCAGCTTGTTTTTAAAGAAAATATCTAGGTATGAAAAAGCATACAAAACACATTCAGAGCAAGGCATATTATTGACAAACTAAAAAAAACTTTACTTTTTTGAATATGATTTGCTAAGTATATTTATATAGTTTGTATAGTAAGCTTTTATTTATTTTTATAAATTTATATCTTCATAAATATAATTAAATTAATTTTAACTTGAAATTTCAGGTATCGGGTGAGTGTGACAGCTCGAGATGATGTTCCTATGTTTGGGCCTCCCTTGCCAAACCCACCAATCTTCAAAAAAGGACAAGACCTGAGGGAGTTTCTGCTAGACAAACTGATTGCAGCTGAGTCTGCCTGTTACAAAGCTCATAAATTTGCACAGCTTGAAGTTAGTCTACTTTTCAATTTATTACTATATTTTTTAGATAAAATATTATACATTAAATAACTTTCTATTGGGCTCGTCCTAAAAGCCCCAGATGCCAGTTTTATTCCTGAGTGATCCACAGAGTCTAAGAGTATGAGATTTCTTTTAGAAGAGTAAAATGCTTCACTCATTATGCTATATTTATGGTCTTATATCAAATAAGACTAATTTAGATCATCAGCTTCAATTTCCAGTCAACCACGTAGGAAGTTATTGTTAGAGCTTTCATTAACCTCAAAACTCAAACTAATTAACTCAAAGGACTTCTGTCCCAATTACTTCATATGGTATTAATCCATGTTAATTTAATATCTAAGACCATCTCTTGAAATTTTATATTTTCACCGAAAGTAAGCATATTTTCATAAAAGGAATGCTGAGGAATTGGGCTTATATTCCTCTTCTATGAGAATTATAACCTAGCCTTTTAATTTGAAAAGCAGAAATTTTTGCTTTCTGACCAAACTTGTGGAAGTTTAAGTACATTTTGAAGGGTTCTATTCATTTATGGCTCTTGAATCTTGAAAACACCAGGTCATCTACGAAGAGGAATCCTTTTATTCCCCTTGGTATAGAATTGAATATTGAGTCAACAGTTAATTCCTGGGACAAATAAAGTCCTAACAAATCGGGGAATCGGGGATTGCCAAAATCTATTTCCTTGCAACTAGAAATTAGTTCTACTCGATTATATCTATTTAGTAAAGAAACATCGAATTAAGTTAGGCAAACCCCATGCCTGAAATGTTTTTAGGATTATTTTTGGGTCAATAGTCTTATATGTCTTTTCCAAAATTATAAATATATCTGTTACACATTTTATTCAATGTTCAGGACTTAGGCTTCTATTATCGTATGTTATCCTATGGTGGGTCTGTACTATTATAGAGATGTGGATCTCTAATGAAAGCTGCATTGAATGGGGATAGGAGGTTGAATTTTTCTATCATCCATATTAGACATCCATTGTCCATTTTTCTAAATATTTTGGACAATCAGCTTGTAAGCTATATTTCATATAATATTTTATATTTCCCTGGATTCAACGTTCAATATAATAGGGATAATAGATTCTTGCAAACCTTATGAATATGTAAGTGTTTCTCAGACCAATTTCTCGTTTGTTTTGTTCTGGACTAAGCTTAAATAATAAATTTGGTTCATATATGTAACTAATTATTAAATTTCTTAAAATGCATTTCTTGTGAAAATATTAGAGGAAAAATGTTAGAAAATTATGCTTTACACATAATATTCTATATGATATTTTTTATACCTCAAGCAGTAGTGAATATATTGATGATTTTCAATTTGATTTCATTTAAACCATCTTTGACTGTTATCAGCCATTAATGAACTCATTCATCGGTTGGCAAAAATAAGCTTAAATACTAAATTTGCACTCTTTATTTCAATAATGACTGGAGACTGACTCATATAAACTGAGTATAGTAATGTGGTAGTGTGCCTTGTGGGTAGTGCAGATAGAAACCACATTTATATTTTTAATATTTTTATATAATAACCATTGTTGGATTGGAGAAGATATATTCAAATTGTTCAAAAATCACTTGAGACCACTAAAATAGCTAGATTTCCTTATGGGAAATTAGCAAAGCAGTTAAACTCGAAATACTATAAAGGCTTTTCTTATATACTAATACAAATAGCGAATGCAGATCTTCCTTTAAATCATTAATATTCCCATTGATAGTTGTCATTTTTTATTAATGTTCCCTAGAAACTATTTAATTTCTTACTCTACTTAAGTATGAATTTAAATTTAAGAAAATAAAATAATTATAACAAAAGTAGTGGTTATCATAAAATAATTATTCTGTCAGAAATCATTAGTAAAAATTCAACTTTTTTTTTTTTTTTTTAAATAGTTTTTGTTGATGATACACCCTAATTCTGTTTTATGCATTCCAGGAACAAAACTATAGTTTTATTCAATTCTCTTTTATCAGTTTTTTCTTAAATTGATTTCTGGCAGTTTTTATTTGTTGTTTTTTGTAATGATTACAACTAAATTATTATTCTTTTCTGCAGCTGAGGACTAGGTCCAGTCTCCTGGAAAGCTTGGTTACAGAGCTAAAAGACAAGTCACGAGAATTTGTGGGAGCTGAGGAGTTTTCTTCTGAGACTCCCAAAACAGAGTCAGGACCTGGATCCCGCTTCATAGATACAGTGCGAAAAGCCCTCATTGCTAGAGTGAGGTCTCAGGAGGTCAAAAAACATGACCAAGATGCACCTACACCCACTGTGAGTTAATTTTTAATTATAAGAATATCAAATTTCTAACACTTTCTACTCCTTTTATTTACAGGATAATATACCAAACCAAATAGGGTGACGGAGAGAGACTTGCTCAACAGTGTCTACATCATTACTGATCTGTTTTTAAAAAATTTTATTTGACATTTATGGAAGGGAACAGGAAATGTATATAGGAGTGGGGTAAGATTAAGAGGGAATAGATGGCTGGAGGTTCATGAAAATATCACTGTAGGGAAGGGGTAGGGAAGCTATGAGGAGTTCTTTTGGGGATTTTTGTTTTAGGATGTGAAAAATATTACTGTATGTGGAAGAAATATAGTCTTTGTCTGTTTTGACATTGATGGGGTTTCGTTCTAAATGTATGTGAATAGAGTCAGCTAAAAATCGTTTCCCAAGGTTGGGTTCAGTCGCAAGGAGTGTGAATTTCTCAAAGTCAAAAGTATGTTTGTTACTAGTAGAGTGTTTTGAAAGATCAGTAGTGGTTTTAATTTTTAATGTCATGTTGATCGTTTCTAATTCTTCTTTTTACAGGGATCTTTTTTTGTATTATATATGCTGCAGTACAATTTTGAGTGGTGCAGGGGATTTTTTAAATGACGTTACATCTGTCAATATAGGGAATGGAGTCTTTCAGTTTAGTGTAAAAATTTTGTAGTTTATTGTGTGTAGTTTGGGGAAGGTATTAATTAGATAAATATTAATTTAGTTGTGGTGTATTATCCTACGTAAATTTTAAACAATTAATGCAAGGGAATAGAATAAAAAATCTATCTGTCCCAGCCAGGACTCAAACCTGGATCTCCTGCTTTCCGGGCCGGTATGCTTCCATTGCACCACCGGGACTACTACCACAGTCCCAGTGGTGCAATGGAAGCATACTGGCTCGGAAAGCAGGGGATCCAGGTTCGAGTCCTGGCTGGGACAGATAGTTTTTTAATTCTATTCCCTCGCATTAATTGGTATTAATTAGAGATTTTTTTTTCTGATGGAGTAGGAATGTAGGGTAGGGAACGGAACATTGGAGAGCCACTAGGTAGAATTTAATTATTCAACTACCAAGACCAAATTCCTGATAATCCTCTCTTCGTGAATAATTAATTTTTTATTATTGTAAAAGATAACATTTGTATTTTAAAATGTCAGTAATTTCATTATAAGTCAGGAATTTCATGGGCTCATATTAGTAGACACCCAGCTTCTAATTACTTTCATTCACTATCTTGCTGGAATATCTTTTCTTTCATAAACAATTACTATAACAATTTATTAATATATTAGTAATCTGTTAATAAAAAGATCTTAAGTTCAAGCTTAATTAGTACAATAATAGATGAAATATTTCTAATATTCTGCTCCTTATCATGATGAAATATTACTTCAATTTCCATGTATAGATAATAGACAGTGAAGTATTGCATTGCATACAAATTTGAGATTAAAATCTCTAGAGAATAACACAAATTAAATAAAAATCTGGCCTAAGTAATTAGCTTTTTTTTTTTTTACATATTTGAAATATTATCATTAAATTATTTATCACCTAAAATGACATATTAATATTATTAAAGTGTAGAAGACATAACTTTTTGGTACAAAGTATGAATACTAAAAATGTAAGAGTAAAAAAAAAGCTCAATAATACTTTAAGGTATGGGTAGAAAATTCTATCAAGTACAAAGTTATAACCATATCTTTAATTCCAATTTAAAATTAGTTATAATACTGCAGAAACTTGAAAATGGTCATTCCATGGAAGGCCAAAATCTTGAATAACTGTGTAGATAAATAAAAAAAAACCAACATCCCTTATTTGGATCTATCATCGAGTAACGCACTTATTAATTCACATGTGTTTTAATACAATAACACTTATGTATGCAAATGCATAGATAATTACTCATTAATTAATAGTTTACAAAAGGTTGCAATGGGACTTAACAGAAAGGCCCAGGAGGTTGCAAGTCACTTTCACTATAGGTATACATGCCTGCATATGAGCTGCCAGATTCACCTCTCTGGGCCCAGTTGTTCATTACCAGTGACAAATTAAAGTGTGTACTGTGGCATCAAGCCACAAAGTTATCTAAGGGCAGTGATATAATGTTGTGTGTTTTAAGCATAGATATAGATCTGTAGGCTTAGAAGAAATAAAATTTGCATTGTCCACGTTAAATACTATATATTAGGTGCTACAGAAAATTTGAAAAGGGGTCTTTCATTCTGGAGGATTCTGAGAAAAAATTAAGGCCGCAAATGTTGGTAACAGAGGAAAACATTTTTTTTTGTGAGTTGAATGCTTGGTAAAGACAAGCAAGTAACATAGGACTTTCTTGTATTTGGGTACCCCATAGTCTGGTTGAAAAGCAAATGACTCATTGTGTAATTTGGTGCCAAAAGATACTCTAACTGTTTAATAAGAGACAATCTCAATTCAAATGTGAACAGCATTGTGACAGGTGAAAAAACTTAGTCAACAAGGCACTGAACAAAGTTTAGAATTTTGATGGAGAGAGTAAACTTTTAACTGTCAGTAAATCTTAATCTGTAAAGTCAAAAAAAAAAAAAAGAAGAAGAAGACCTTTGTCCATGACAATGCTCCAGCTTACCATGCCAGAGCCTGCAAGATTTGGCCACTACTGAACTGAAACTTCTTGACCACCCTCCTTACAATCTAGACCCCTCTGACTTCACACTGTTGCCGTATGCAAAAATAAAGCTGAAAATGAAATTTTAAAACAAAAGTGTGACTGGGATCTTCTGAGAGCTTAGGACAACAAATGTTCCTCACTCCCAGATGAAACTTGCCAGAGCTGGTTTAAGTACTAACTAGAGTCGATGAATGAAGAAAAGTATTAATGTGTGGAAATCACTTTGAAAAAGAAATAAATAAAGTCGTATTGTAAAACTTTTATAGTACCTTTTTAAATATTTTATTTTGGTTGTGGTTTTTTATCCCACGTAAATTATAAACAATTCATGAGAGGGAACAGAATAAAAAAAATTTTATTCTGTTCCCTCTCATGAATTGTCTTTTATAGTACCCTTTATATAATTTGTTATTAATAAAACCCTACTTTTATTGCAGTTTTTAATATTACAGCTTGATTTTTACTTTGTGAATAAACATTTGCCTATTGAGGCATTTATTTTTTATTGCAATTAGTAAGCAAGTATTTGACGTCATGTTTTTTATTACAGAACGGGAATCCTGTTTCAAGAAGTAGTACTTTTGGGAAAAAGAGTTCTCCCTCATCACCTGTCTCGAGTCCTGATATTCACACTCAGAGAATTAACAGGTCATCTTTTATTTGTCATTAGTAGCATCTTATTTTTAATGAATTTATTTTTGTAATTCATCATAAGAAGAATAACTTTCCCCTTGAATTCAAGACCTGCTCTGGGCAGGCTTTTATTAATCAAAAAAGTGTCATGGTAATGGTTATCTGTAGTTAACCCCTCCCTAGAGTCTTGAGTGATTGCTTGGGAGAAAAAAAAATTGAAAAAGCTTATAATTAATTGTTATCATCTTTAAAAAGTTATATATTTGCATTACTAAAAACATTTCCTTATGTTTTCTTATTTATGAAAAATTTGGACTTACTTTTAAATTTCATGTACAAACACTGAACTAAGAATCGCTAGACAATCTATAAGTAGTTAAAACAGCATGTCAGCCATAGTTTTCATTCAAAATCAATCTAGCTTAACATCCAATATTAAAATCATTATTCGAAAAACTTACAAAAGAGCAGCATAACTTGACAGATTTCCAATATTTCATTAGAGGGACAAAAATAAATGTAAATGGCTAATCGGAGGGCATGAAGGGAAAGTTAAAGTCGCCAGGTTCTGAGAGGGGAAGGTGCTCTACTCCCCTCTCCATTATTTTTTAAATATATTCTATATATGCAACAATGTTATAAAATGTATATGTTAAAAAATTATAATTTAAACCTATTATGTTTTATATGTATTTGCAACACTAATGATATTGAAGATATTGATTATTATTAGATTTTGTTTTCCTCTACAATCTCCTCCTTCCATTATCATGTTATTTCTATTTAGAATGAATTTATTTAACTGTTTAGCAAATGAAGCCTAAAGTCTGTAAGAGAGGAACAGCATAAACTAAGTTGATTTTCTATATTTTGTTAAAGATGGAAGCAGGTCAGAGTAAATTGCTAATTTTATCTTAAAGTCAAAAAATGACAATGAAGGGTAACGATAATGTCACTGGGGCAAACTGGGGAAGGAGTGGTATGGGATCAAAATTCATAAAATTAAAATTAAAAAATGATGTTCAAAAAATTATTCCAATAATCATAAAAACTGGACTAGTAAGGGTGTAGATTTATTTTAATTCTTATATTTGAGAATATTAAATACTAAGGATTTTATTATTTTCTTAAGAAAGCAACTTACATAGATTTATACAATAATTATTTACAATTTTTGGTTAGTTGGTTGATTGATCTATTGGGTTAATTGAAATATATTTTATTAATTAAGAAATTTAATGCGCAAATGGCCAAGTACACCAACTCCAAGGAGTTCAGATCTTTGTTCTGATGTTCAAATTGATGGTTTTTAAGCTAAACCATAAATCGGTATCAAGATCCAAAGAAACTCTCAGCTTTTAGCTATGTGCCATTTTTACTTCCTAGTTCCTATTATAATATTATACATTGTAATTATATAGGAATATAATTATTTTTAAAAAAATACAAATTTAAAAAAAGTGTAATGACTTAGTCATGGAAACTATGTGAACTTAGGGACAGGGCGTTTTCTCTCGTCTTCATGATAGCCAGGTGTATCCTGAAGATGGCTTACAGTGTACGCCGAAACGTTGGCAGATGATCTTTTAAAAAAATACAACTTTTTTTTAATTTTTTTTTTTTGCTTCTATANGTGCATGTGTACACATATACCCATACGAACAGGGAGATAAACTAAAGTGTATAATTCATAAAAATAGAATGCACAGTCAATATTTAAAATGTCTGGGGAACAAGTTTATAAAGAGGAAAGAATTAGGCTGCAAGGAGAAGGAAGCAAGGATTTTCATATTGAGGTGTTGGGATGGATGTTCTCTTTGAACATCTTTGAATATAAAGGAAGAGATTCCTTGAGGCATCTTAAGAATTCTCTAGTGACTGTTGAGAACTATACATGTAAGTGGCTCCAAGGAAAAAAGGGAGAGAGCTTAGCAAGTTGAATAATGTAGATGTTGCTACTATGCTAATGCAGATATTATGCTTCATGTGAACAGCAGTGATGGATCGGTTGTCTAATAGTGACCCCAGGAGTGACTGTTCACTTTGTTCTATATATAGACTGAAATTAGGAGGGGGGAGGGTAATTTTAGTACCTATGGTTGTACCTCTAACTTATAAATAACTATCATCATTAAAGTTGAAGTAATTTATGGTGAGAACCAAGCTAAATTGAATTGGAATATTTTTAATTAATGATATGATGATGATTACAGCCGAGTGTCTGAGAGTGACTGCAGCTCCTTAAATAGTGTTGAATTGGAGAACAATGATTCTGACACTGGTCTCGAGAGTATGAGTTCATCGGAGAATAGCAAGCCTTGTACTCTTTGTCTCGACCCCCTCCCTGACCTTAGCCAAGAGGTAACTCGGCTTAAGTGTGACAAGCTCCACCTTCTTAGGCAAAATGTAGTAAGTATCCAATGAAAAATAATTTTGCATAAATAAATTAAATACATTCCTTAAATGCAACTATGATTACTGTGAATATGTTCTAAGGTTAGATTTTATTACTGTGTAAACCTAAAGAGTTTAGTTCTCTTTGCTTCTAATAAATTTTCATAATTAAAGTAATTTAAATTAAGCATAATAATTCATTCTAAAGTAATGAATGACTTTTCGTTGTTAATATTATCCACAGTCCCCTGACACAAAATTAATAATAAAATACAGCTCTTTCTTTCCACACTGAAAAAAGTTTTTTGAAGAAACCCTTATTATACCTAGCCTAATGATCTTTAAGTATCTTATAAGTAATATATATATAGAATAAAAAAAATTTTATTCTGTTCCCTCTCATGAATTGTTTAAAATTTACGTGGGATAAAAAACCACAACCAAACAAAATATTTATAAATTACTNGATCTTTAAGTATCTTATAAGTTATATATATATATTAAAAACAGGAGAAAGAAAAATAATAATGAACACAGAAAAAGAAAAAATGACAAAGAGTATAAATTTTAGGGAACACTTCTCAGCCTTTGTTAGGGAGTAGTGAAGAGAGACTCAGAGCTAGAAGTCTTACCAAGACTGGTAAATATACCTCTTATTATAAGGGATATATTGAACATAATTGTTAACATGTACAATAAATCCCTTACAATAAGAAGTATATTTACCATATATTTAAAGTCATTGTAATTTTTTCTTTTTGTGTGTTTACTGCACTCTTTCTTACTCCTGTTCTTATTCATTATATACATTGCAGCCGCTAGTGTTTTATTTTCTGCATATATTTATTTATGTGTGTGTGTGAGTGTGCTTACTCCTTACTGATCAAAATTTTTGAAACATAGATTCAAATTTGATTTTAATCTTATTATTGCAATCAGTTGGATAAATTTAAATATTAATTAAATGAATTTTAATTTTTTTGAGGGGAAGGGGTGGTCAAAGAGAACTAAACTATTTTTGTGGACCTAACTTATAAATAAATTGTTACAATTTTAGAAATATCACAGCGCTAGTTACTCAATTTCAGTCAGACACAATTCACGAGGAAGTGGAAGCCAGGTGAGTGAGATTGAGGCAAACTTTATAAATTATTCGACTGTTAGTACTTGCGCCTCAAAACCATTTGCTGCACTTTCCAGTTAGCAGTTTCATTTTCAAGAATGAGGGTTTTATTTTCTTCTTTATTTTAATTTTTAAAATAATTAAAACTTCTACATGTTCTGCAGGTCATAAAATTCTGAGAATAATACTTATTATTCTAAAACTCTTTCCAAAAATACCTTTATACTCTTATTCATTATCATATATACTTAGATTATTAACTGTTGGGTACTAAAGTAAATTTTATTAAATTATATAAAAATAAACCCACTTCAATCTTTAAGTATCACATAAAAAAATAACTACAAATTATTTACAGAATCATTTATAAAGTTTTTTTTAAGTACAGTCACTTCAAGTAAGTACTTTATTCTTAAGTTAAAACTTTCCTACATTGATAACAATCTGTGTTTATCAAATAATTTAAAGGTTCTGTTTGGTTGCTGATATCAAGTTTGCTTAAGCCAATGGCTTAGAGCAATAAACTTTTATCAAAGATTTTTCCCTATAATATTAGTTTTTCAATAAGAATAGTTAATAATTTATTGATTTTGGTTTTTCATTTTGTAGGGAATTGATTTTTTAGATGTGACCTATACCTTTTTTGCCTTAGAAAACTTTCTTAAAACTAATTTTTTGTTGGGGTTCGGTCAAGGTTGGTCTATTCGGTCAAAAAATTCTCCATTTGAACTTTATTATAACTCTAATAATTGTAATTTTATTCTTAATTTTAATAAAAAATAAGAAAATTATCAAAGATAAAAACAACTCCTTCTTTCTGTGGATATCGTTGAAATAAATCAATCTTTAGAAGATTTGCAAACACCTACAACATTAATTTCTAAGATATGGCCTTAATATTAATTTTACTAATGAATAATTAACAAATACCAAATTTCACAATTGTTATAAAGTAGTTATCAAAATATTTCCCGCAAGCCTAAACAAATAAGATTTTGAGATGTAAATAAGATCTACATTTAATAATAATATCTACCATAAAACAAACTCCATTTTTACATCTATTATGATTGACATCTGTATTTAGGATACAAGTTAATTTATTAATTTAATCACCAATGCAAAACTGATAGAAGATTTATTACCTTTTTGAGATCAAATTTTTATGTGATCCCAATCAGATCCATGTAGATTCTTAAAAAAATACTGTCATTCACATTAACAACTAATCTAAGAACACTAAATAGAGCGTGCAGTAACTCATAATCATGTCATCTTTATGACTTTATTTAGTTTCTAGCAGCCTCTTATTCTTGTAATTGCTAATATATTCAATATATCCCTTATAATAAGAGGTATATTTACCAAAGAGGCAAATAATAATATTTGAATAATTTATTATTTATTTATCTCTTTTCTGTGGAAAATCACTATTCTGTTTTTTTGTCTCAGTAATAATTTATGGGTTAAATACTATTGTATTTTGAGTACTTATATATAGACCAAAACTCTGTCTATATTAATATATTTGTTTTTCTAAAATTGAGTATATAGGTCATAATTAACAGCACATGGCCAGTTTAGCTCTAAATAAACGGAATCATAAAAATTATATTTAACTATACGTGTGTGTGTGTGTGCGTGTTTGTGCATGTGTACACATATACCCATACGAACAGGGAGATAAACTAAAGTGTATAATTCATAAAAATAGAATGCACAGTCAATATTTAAAATGTCTGGGGAACAAGTTTATAAAGAGGAAAGAATTAGGCTGCAAGGAGAAGGAAGCAAGGATTTTCATATTGAGGTGTTGGGATGGATGTTCTCTTTGAACATCTTTGAATATAAAGGAAGAGATTCCTTGAGGCATCTTAAGAATTCTCTAGTGACTGTTGAGAACTATACATGTAGTGACTCCAAGGAAAAAAGGGAGAGAGCTTAGCAAGTTGAATAATGTAGATGCTGCTACTATGCTAATGCAGATATTATGCTTCATGTGAACAGCAGTGATGGATCGGTTGTCTAATAGTGATCCCAGGAGTGACTGTTCACTTTGTTCTATATATAGACTGAAATTAGGAGGGGGGAGGGTAATTTTAGTACCTATGGTTGTACCTCTAACTTATAAATAACTATCATCATTAAAGTTGAAGTAATTTATGGTGAGAACTAGTTTAACAAGACTAATAAGAAACTCAATGGAGGACTGCTAATCAATAAAATACTGTAGGAACTTAAGTCCTTTGGGGGTAAAGAAGTAACATTTATGATTATTAATAATATTGACAAATTATTTAAAATTTCCCAAAAAAATGGAAGGTTTCCATTATTTAGAAAGGAAGGAATGAAGATTGCTGTAGAGGTAGTTTTCCATAAAGGAGGATATCCTTCCAATTGAATCTTCCATTATTTTTTATTAATAAGAAATTTATAATTTATTACATACTGCACTTGTGCACCTTGTGATGGGCTTGCACAATAATAGTATTAATAAATAAAATTTTAATTAGTGTGTACTTCACTTGATGGAGAAGCTGCCCAATGACAGTACTCCTAAATAAATATTTACAATATTTACAGGTTTGTTTTTTCGTATAATTATTATGAAGTGTTTTCAATGAGGAGGTCATGCGGCCATTTCCTATTCAGGCGACGTGGTGGTTTATCAGGATGGTTAATACAGGATAGAGTTTGGGCTAAAGGATTGGGATGCATGGTAAGGTCAGAGGGGAATTTATTAAAATGGGTTGTGATGAAGATTGTTCATTGTTGTTGTTGTTGTGATGACATCTTTAACAAAAGGGATTTTAAGGTTAATGTGGAGTAAGGAGTTTGCGACGTAATAGGATGCATCAACTATGATTCTGAGGACTTTGGATTGGAAGAACTGGATTCCTTGGAGGTTGGATGGTTTAGCAGTTACCCACAGTTCGAATCCATTTGTTCAGATATGTTTCAGATAACATCTTATGAATGGTGAGTTTGTTAGTCACTGTTAAAGTTGACTTGCGGCTTACTAGAACCTTCCAATCTAAATACAAATTCTCAATATAGCTACTAGATATTTTTATGGATGCACAAAGCTCTATCATTATTTATTATATTATTCTATCATCCAGAATAATCCCTCCACTTGCTTTTTATTGCTCCATGAAAACCTAGCATTAGTGCAGGAAAGCCACCACTCTTTGGGATTTATTGAACAAAAATAAGTTCTTTGTCAATACCCTTACAAACAACAAGATATTTGGCCTTGTAATAAAAGAGTTGCTTATCCTACCTCATTATTTAACCTAAAAACTCTTTCTTCAGTGTCAACAGCCTCATAATGTATAATATCAACTTGCACATATAAAAAATGTGTATAATTGCTTCAATGTTATTTTTGCCCTGCCTTTTATGTAGGAAAATGTGCTATGCCCCTGAATTTCATACTTAATAATCTCAGAGCATCCTTTTCTAAACTGCAGTCTCTTCTCCCTATAAGCCGTGTATGCTCAGATTCATTAAATTTCCCCAAAAATGTAAATATTCCTTGTGTGTTCTATTTTTATGGATTCTAGAATTCTCTTTATCCTCCTGATAATTTAGATTTATATGGATCACAGTTAGGATTGTTTTATTTAGTTTTACACACAACCATACAATTTTCCTCATTTTTGAAAGTTCCAAAAGCTTGTTATTGTGAGGCACTCTTGTCATTTTTGCATGATTAGTTGGCATAAATTGCATTAAAAACCTCTTCAAATTTTCTAAATGCACAAAGTAGCCTGAATAGCTAAATTTGCATTGCTAAAAAGGAAATTAATAGTATTTAAGAAAACCTTAGAGCTTGCTACTATTTATTAACTTGAATGTCAATAATGTACTTAAATTTGTATAAAATATTGCTTTCAAAATAAAAGCACGTGACATTAGAATTTAAGTAACGTTTCATCTATCTCTCTTATTATTTTCTGTGTTTTTATCTTTATAAATCTTTCATACTTCACTCTATCCTTCATTGCAAATATCTTCCCTGTTTTTCTGCATTTCCCTTTGTGAAAACTTGTTGCATACCTAAATTAAGAGCAGCATTTCTAATATTAGCCCTCCTGTTGGTAAATTTATCATAATTTTATTTATGTTATAATTATAGTATTACTCTAAACTATACACACATCTTCTGCAACCTGTCATATGACAATTTTTTTTATTGCAGAAATATTTATTTTATAATTAATGCCTTATACTTACTATAGTAGAAGTTATTATAAAAAAAAGTCTGTCATACAGAAGCTCCCTAATCTAAGCAGATTTCCTATGATTCATTAAAGATGGATATTAATAAGAATAAATGAACCATTTGAATTTACAAGCCAATGAGAACAATGTGCTTAAGAGGTATGTCTACTAAACTTTGCTCTAAACTGGTCAGAAAGAAAGAGTGGGGGAAGCATTCACCTGTCATAGGTACTTGTTTTTTCATTAACACGTTTTTTTTTTTAAAGTATCATTTATAAATGTTATAAAATTACATTTTACACCTATTATATTAAATAAACTTTTTTGTATTTCAAATAATAATGAAGATATGTTTGTAAATCTAACCCCCTCCCCTTTTCCTCATTTGATTTCAACCATAATTTAATAATTTCATGGATTTGCAATGAAAAGCTTAAATACCAAATTTTGCTTCTATATTTTAAAATAAGAGGCCTGTCCAACACTCAAAATTACATTCTTAAACATTTTCCTATTATACTTTTTTGTGTAAATGTTATAGAATGCATATGTTATAAAACTAAATTTTACACTATTTTATTCTATACATTTTTTTAGTTTTTGCAAAGAAAAGACTAAACACCAAATTTGGTTTCTATATTTTAAAATAAGATATTGAACACTCAGAATTGCGGTCTTATCTTTCTTAATACCAGTTATGCAAGTTTAAAATGTCGTTTTAATTCCAATAGAATGCGCTCTTAGCCTATTGAAGGATTTGCTTATCTCTAAACGCTATTTTGTTTGTTAGTCATTTGTTTACAAAAGTCAGTTGTTTTTAAGTCGTTTACGTGGACGTATCATACCTTTCTTTGGTGTTAAAAATGTCTAATTTTAAGCCAAATAAAGAGCATTTGCGGCATGTCATGATTTTCTTATTTAATCAAAAGAAAAAGGCATCTGAATGTCATCGAATTTTTGTTGAGACTTATGGCGATCTTGCTCCAACCGTCAAGACATGTGAACGTTGGTTTCAACGTTTCAAACGTGGTGATTTTGATGTTACTGATCAAAAACGAGAAAATCGACCAAATCGACTACGAGCTTCTCAAGCCCGGCGAAACAGTCAATACCGAGCGCTACCGACAACAAATGATCAATTTGAGTCACGCATTGATCGAAAAACGCCCAGAATGGGCTCACAGGCACGCCAAAGTCATTCTTCAGCATGATAACGCTCCTGCACATTCAGCCAGATTGACTAAGGAAACGATTTCTTCGCTTGGTTGGGAACTCCTACCCCACCCGCCGTATTCACCTGACCTGGCGCCTTCTGATTATCACCTCTTCTCATCGATGGGACACTCATTGGCGGAGCAACACTTCAACAATTTCGAAAACGTACGAAAATGGCTCGATGAATGGATTTCAAATAAAGATGAAGCATTCTTTTGGAATGGTATCCATATATTGCCCGAGAGATGGACAAAATGTGTAGAAAGCGAGGGCCAGTACTTTGAATAAAATATATTATACTTTTTTTAAATTACTGTGTATATATTTTAAGAAATAAACGACATTTTAAACTTGCATACCTGGTATGCTTCTTTTTTTTTATTTTTTTATTAATTTTATAGAAATAATGTTATAAAATTACATTTTACATCTATTTTGTTCTGTTAATTTTTTTCTTAACGCTAATAATATCAGAAATATTTAGATTTTGAATTTCCGACTCCCTCTATACCTCCCTTCCCATTAACTGTTTTTAGCTATAAATGAACTTGTCCAAATTTGCAGAAATAGCCTAAATACCAAATTTAGTCCCATTATTTTAAAAAATGTGGATGTTAGAACCCTTATAGACACATATATATTTAAATACAATTTTTAAATATGATCGGTGGAGATATGTTGAAATTTTTCAAAAATCTCATCAGAAATCTGCTAAAAAGACTCAGAAGATTCTACATGTCCATCCATTTTGCATTATTGAATAGCTCATTAGTGATGATGGCATCTTTATGTAACCAACACTCTTTTTCAAATCTTAATTGTTTAAATGTCTTATATTGTCAATATAATATATGTACTACAGCTGAATGGCTAATTTAGATAAAGCTTTGTTGAGATTAGGATTTCTTATTTAATTAATGAATAAATTAGAAGAACCATTTAAAAGGTTTGTTTTTTATTAATGAACTGTGGACTGAAAGATTCTAATGATAGTATGGTTAATTTTTAAATAAAAGTTTTAAGACTGAAATTAGTTTCTTTTAGAATTTGTTTTAATTTTAACAAACACATAGGAGAAGAAAACTTATTGTTACAATCAAGTTCTTTTTATTAAAAATAATGGTGGTTAATAACCATCAATTATTATGACATTATAGTCCTGTGTTAGGGACTTCATTGTAACATTAATTTCTTCTCTAAGATTAGAGAGGCATAGAAAATATTTTAAAATTCACATAATAAATTTAACCAAAATTGTTTAAAACATAATTCTTAGATGATTTTGGTTGGGGTTCGGTCAAGGTAGATCCAAAAAACACAAATTTAAAAAATGTATTTTTTAATAAAGGATTATCTGCCAACGTTTTGGCTTACATTGCAAGCCATCTTCAGGGCTGTAAATATACAATGTCATGAGACTACATAATAATACATAAATATACATTGAAATTAACATAATAGAGAATTGCAATAATATAATGTGATATCAAGAGCATGAATGTAGAAAGCTTCATGCTTCTTTCTCTGTAAGAGAATTTAAGAAGATTTTGAAAAACAAATTTGAAAAAAACCAGTTTGAAAAATATTCAAACAACAACTTATTGACAAAGAAAATATTGAATGACATTAAAGCAGTAATTGGCCACACCTACCTATCATGAAGATGATAGAGGACCTCGTGTCCCTGAGTTCACATTTCCATGACTGAAGTATAAATTTTCCGTGGGAGGTAGCAAGGTGGGGGAAGAAGGTAAGAGGCGGGAGGTACAAAGGGAAAGCGGCCTGTTGCAAGAGAGGGCAATAAACAGGTCAAAGGAAAAAAAGGAAGGGTATTATTGGGAATAGGTAACTTTAGAACTGGGAAAAATGTTTGACAGGTTTATTGAGAAGGAGGGCTAATGGTTTTTAGAATGTTGAAAATGTTAGAATAAGTTAAGGAAATTTGTTCTATGTCCGTTCTGTCGGAATTTGAGCAATTAGGAGTGGAGGTTTACCTGAATTGTATATTTTAATGTTATGCCCTAGAAGTTTTAATTGCTTGTTAGTCTTAATGAAATTTGACATGTTTCTTTTGAAGGAAAAGAAAAAAGACTGCTTACTTTTGAGTAAAATTAGACCAATGGGGGTAGGAGAATGTCAAATGCAAAAATTGAACAAATTTCTATTTTTTAGTAGTAGTTTGTTGTAGGTATACTTGACCCTTAAATTTGAATTTAACATTTAAGGGCCACAATTAGTTGTTTTTCTTAATGATTCCTTGCTGATTTTTAGTGGGAAAAGAAAGACCGAGTTGGTTACTATACGAAATAGTAGGAAAGTTATTTGGACTAATAGAAGGAAAGTTATGCAGTGAAATATAAAAATTTGAATTAAATTTTTACCCCATTATAAGCCTAAATTAATTTTCTTGATGAAATTTATTGTGTAGCTTTGAATTTTAAATGAAAAACTGAATGTATTATTGAGATAAATCCGATATATTGGGGAGAGGATTAGCTGAAATTTCAAGTGCCAGTAAAAACTTTTTATTTTTTGAGGCTGCTTATAGTTTAGAGCAATAAAACTGAACAATAGAAAATGAAACTGATAAACAATATATTTTATAAGTTTGGGGGACTGCATGAGGGTAGTTTCAATTGTAAATATTCATCAAGGACGCTGAGGAATTCGCTTAGCTAACAAAGTTCCTGCCTGACAGACTTTTATAGTAATATTTACTTATTGCTTAGGGTATTTGATGGATATTAACATTTGAAACCATTATTTAGATTACAATCAGGACATATTAATAAGCTCATAATTTGAACTTGCCTGTTAAAAAGAGATGAAATATTTTTGTTAATATTTTAATAGTATGAATAGAATATACACATAAATACTATACATTTGTATGTATTATGAAAATATTTCTTTGTCATATAGTAATAATTATTTATGTATTATTTAGATTAATAAAAATGTTTCAACTAAAAGCATTAATTGTTAAATAAAAATTTATGTTAATTCATAGTAATTTAATTATTCAAATTTATAATAAATGAAGTATATTGAAAATAATAAAATAAATAAATTAGAGCAACAAATAAATAGTACGATAGCCATGTTTTAAATAAAATTAGTACATACATAAAAATTTTTATTACATAAAAATTAGTACCATTTTACAGTTAAAGGCTCATCTATCCATATATGTAGGTATTCTTCTCTATTTTCATTCGTTTTTTAAAAATAATTTCTAGTCATTAATAGGCTAAGGTAGAAATTGAGAGGAAGATTGTTCTTTAATTAAGAAGAACTTTACTTTAGAATTTATTGAATCCCCCAACATGTTTAGCTAACCTACCTGCTAGTTCTGGCAAAGAAATGTAAAAATGCTATAAAGTGATTTATATTTTATGTTCCATATTTTGACATTTATCACATCAATGTACTCCTACTCTGATCTGTTTGCACTATATCTCATACACTTTTCATTTGTTAAAGTAGTGCTCATTTTAGAATACATGTTCTTATGGTAACTTTATTTTCTTATCTCTGATTTTCAGAGTTTTCTTTCAGATTTTTACCTTCCCTTCAGTTCCTTTTGAGAATTTTTTCATACTAAAAATCTTGATTAATTCATTTATTTTCTTATTTTATGAGATTTGGTTATATAGAAGATATTAAGGAGATAGATACAATGAAACAGATGGATTTTTAAATTCAGGATTTGATGTATGACAAAAACTTCTTGCCAAATAATGTTATTTGCAATTGCAAATAGACCATGCAACATTGTCCTCTCAAAGAATTTCAAATAAGGTGCAAGGCTCACAGTCAAGAATAGTTGCTAGAATTAAGCAAAAGTGAGTATGCCACTCACTGATGTGCTTTATCATAGATCACTTTATCAACAATCACTTTGTTTGTATTTGTATTAAGTGCAATCAGTCTGTGTTTTAGTAAATGCCATACAAAGATCATATTTTTTATTTAAATATTTATCTCCTTTATCTTCTTAACACAGTTGTTCTAATGCTGTCTAATATTTGTAGCTTTAGTAGATATCCTGTGAGAAAAAGCTGCTATTGATGTATCATGATGCTACTTTTGAAAAATTTCTTATATTTTTTAACCAATCCTTCTAAAGGGAAGCTTGAAGTATGGTCTGATCACAATTTTATGTGCATGTCCACACGTGCCCATACACACACACACACACACACACACACACACACACACACACACACACATATATTTGCTAGAACATGCTTTAATATCTACAATTTCTAAATTAAAGAATCTAACTTTGATATTAGCTTATCAAAGAATGAGTTTGTTAATAGCTGAAATTGGATTTAGATGGGAAATATTGAAAAATTATATTAAACATAATAAGGTGTAAAATGGAATAGTCTTATATTTATATTTTGTAACATTTTATGAAATACTCATATTAAGGAAATGTTTTAGAATGTAACTTTAAGTTAGAGGTCCTTCTTATTTGTAAAAAGTAGAAACCCCCTTTGTAATCGGTGTAGAAACCCTATCAAATAATTAATTTTTTTATTATTGGTGTTAAAAATTTAAAGAAAATTATAGGTAGAAAATTTATATGATTAAAGATATTTAAGGCAGTAACTAAGAATGAGAATGTTTTTCTTTAATGAAACATGGGGAATTGTGATCTTCTTAGTTTATTGCTCTTGCATGACAGGCATTTTATTTATAAATTACTTCTTTATTTTTCATGACTTCAGATTCTATTTTTAAAGATTAGAGAGTTTGGTCTGATGTCTCACAGTTTATTCTATCAAAAAATAACTATTTTGAGCATCTAATATTTTATTTTTTAAGTTTCAGCCCCATTTTGGCTATTTTTAAGATAAGAATAAATTACTAACTTTGATATAAAACTTATAAATTTTAACTAATGAGCTAAAATTAATTAGATTTGTTAAAAATATGAATTTATTAATAGCTAATTATTTTAAGATAAGAATAAATTACTAACTTTGATATAAAACTTATAAATTTTAACTAATGAGCTAAAATTAAATAGATTTGTTAAAAATATGAATTTATTAATAGCTAATTATTTTAAAAAATTAATCTCATCAATGTTTCTAATTTGTTTTTTGCTGAAAATAACCAAAATGATTCAGGAAAGTAACAAATAAATTAAAACAATAGAATAGAAAAATATTTTGATAAAATATATTGTGAGACATAAGATCATCCTTTCTTTGAAATTTTAATTTTTTTATAAATTTGGTTTACAATAATGTAATTTACATTGCAATATATATATTTTGTATTTTTTTCATTTATCTTGAGTCCTCTTCTGTTCTCGTACTCCTATTCTTTCTAAGCCCCACAAAGTGCTGGAATTGTTCTTGCCACCATATGGACATCAATAGTATAGGCCAGTTACTGAATTTATTACACAGAGTGCTTCCCATATTTTGCTCTGCTATTCCTATGAAAAAATTAAAAAGAGTAGCAAGGAATTCTGTGGAATAATTCCAAGAAGCTTAACTCGACATTTGGATTCATCCATTGTAAGATGATGAACCCAAAATCTAAAGTTGTTTAACATATATATCCTATCATATACCTGTAACAGTTACCCATTAACCAGTAGACATCCTCCAACTAAGCCATATCTCAGAAATTAAAATTAAGAGATTTAAAATAACTTCTCAAATACTGCATATCTGCCATTCTACAGTAGTTCTGTTAGAAAACAGTCCATTTCAGGATCTCTACAGTTCTTACAGCTGAATTTAGATCTTCAAAACCCACCTAGGCATTTACATTCCCATGCGCCATTTTTGAATAATAAACTGGTCAAGCTGGCATTCTGGTCCCCATAAAGTTATTTTTGTCACCTTACTCACTATATTCCATTAAGGTGTTGAACAAAATCTCCAATTTTATAATTATTTTAATTTTAGATTATATTCAGTCAAAAGTATATACAGATTGGGATTAGCTCCTGTTGAGAACCTTCCACCTTTCCTAAGTCTATATCTTAAGTCCTTCATCTCACCTGTCCTCTGTCCCATGATTAACAATCTAGCTATTTATTCTTTGTGTTAGATTAATGAATATAAGAGGAACAGGTTATTAACCCACTACCCTAAGTCAGTTGGAGAGGCTGCCTCCAAGGCCTCCTGACAGGCCACAAGTTGCCAAGAAGCTCTAGCCTACCTTATTTGCTAGAACACCACAAAGAGGCGTAATGAGTTCTAATTCTTATTATTTTAAAGTATGAAAGAAATATGTGGTCGTCTACTTATTAGATCTTTTGTAAGAAGAGACATGCTATTAAATAAACATTTAATAAAAACTCATCATTAATTTTTGAGGTTTCATCAGTTGTGGTGAGTTTTAAAGAATATTCTGCCAATCTCTTTAGTCTGAAAATAATTATTTAAATAGAAAAGTCAAAAAGAAAACAACTGTTTATTAAAATATCTGGTGTGAACATTGTTCAAAAAATACAGATAAATCATCCATTGGAGCACTAGTAATTCCTGAACTTAAAAGACTTTCACTCTCACTCTAGGATTCAGGTAATTGTCAGCTGTTGTCATCCTCCCTCTTAATCTATACAACAGACTGTCTAATAGAATAAAATCAGTAGATAGAATATAAATTTTTTTTTCAAGATTATGTCAAGTAATTAAAAAATATCGTTCAAGTTATTTAACTAAAACACTCACCAACTGATTTTACATGTACCCATTATTTCAGTATAAATAATTCTATTAGCTTAGCTACTTTGAATATTATAATGGTTTAACTCTTAATAAATAACTGTTTTTTGTTATTTATTATGTCAAGAATTTAAATGGAAATAAAAAATTAATTCCTTGTCACCTATTTTCTATGAGTAAAACAATTTAATTAGTAGTAAAATAAAATGTTATATATATATTNATATATTGGTATTTGTGATATGATAGGATGTTTTAATTGTAGATTTCAATCATCAGTATGGTTGGTACAAATTAAAATTCTAACACTGTCACATCCAGGGTACCAATGCAGTTAAATTATAAAAAGGGATTAATGAATATAAGAGGAACAGGTTATTAACCCACTACCCTAAGTCAGTTGGAGAGGCTGCCTCCAAGGCCTCCTGACAGGCCACAAGTTGCCAAGAAGCTCTAGCCTACCTTATTTGCTAGAACACCACAAAGAGGCGTAATGAGTTACAAAAATAAGCAGGAAGATAATATTTTCTATTTGACCAATTAAAATCCTATCCCGCAACATCACTGCTACAATATGGGAAAGATTACAAATTTTTTTATGCCTCTTTCAATGACCTGAGCCACAAGTTCAATTACACAGCATTAAACACAGAGAGCTGCCCTAATTTAAATAATATTGTAGTTACTAATAAATGTGCAATCAATATTGAGTTACTTTGAAGTGATTGTGTTTATTCAAAGAAAAATTATAAGTTAATTTAAGTAATATTATCCACAAAGGGAATAGTTAGTTTTAATCACTTAGTGCTCTATAATATTAAAGTTAAATTACAGTTTTGTTTTTCTTTTTCAGACCTGTCAAAGAGAGATTAAGCGTCTGAGAGAGAAGGAATTAGCTCTCCAATCAGAATTAGCTAATGCCTCACGGGAGATCCTCAGGTTGAGAGAACTTCTCAAGGACTATAATACAGACACTTCAGACGTGTGAACATCTGCCCTAGCTGCCATTCGGATCAAATCAGCCTTGGTTGTAATTCATTGTTGCAGTCTTTTTCACATCACTAGAGACATATATTTTTCACTTGGTATTTCAATTGAGCCTTGATTAGTCTTTGGATGACCAACTTCCAACAATTGATAATACTGTTGTTAGAAAAAAAAGAAAAGTGATTTAATTTGTTATCATCAATGAAATATTAAAAATGATTGCATTCTGGAAGGTATTCATTTTGAAAAATTATTTATGAATGTTTCCACTCTTTTTGAAAAGTTGTTTGGACAGTAAATTATTAAAAGAAAGGGGAAATTTTGAAGCCAAACAACTCTTGAAAAGGAAAAAGATGGAGATAATTCATATAAATAAACATAATGAATTTTTCTACATTACTTTTCATGTATAAACAAGCACAGACAGAAATTATTGAAGGAATTTATTTTATTCTTAGAAAAGATAATAAAAAAGCAGCAATTTTTTTTCTTTATTTCTCTTGTACATACTTTCTGTAGTTTCATGTAGTTGGAGTTGTATTATTATATGATCTATCCCTACTATCATCAAACGCTTTGTTTGCCCATATAATTATTAAGAAATATTTTTGAAGTAATCAACAATAAATTATGTCTGTTAATATATATATATCAGCAATTTATTTTATTTTTCAAGTGAATGTTCAGTTAAAGGATCTAGCAATCAAAATTAGATTTAGCTTTTTTAATTTATTTGTCCTGGTTGAACCAGATATTGAGAATGCTCCAAGTATTCTCAGACTAAAGCCATTTTCCTTTACCTTTAAAATGTCGAAAGCTACTAATCTGATTGATGATCGAAGTTACAATGTTTGATGAGCTATTAAAATTTAATTTTTTCTGTACACTACCATCTAAAGTAATATAAATATTATTTTTCTTAAGTTTTAAACATGTTCATTTATGTATAGGTAAACTTATTTTACAACATACTACTCTAAAAAAATTATATACCTTTTAAATTTATTTTTATAAGTATCTATTTTAGGTCACAAAATGGTCGTATGGGTCATGGACATGGATTTTTTCCTGTAGTGCTTTTGCTTGATATCTTGGTCTTTGTAGACAATTCCCTCCACACTGTAATTATCTGCCAGTTTTAGGGACTACTTCCTTTCAAATCTAATTACCTGTTTCTATTATTTTTTTTTTTTTTATTAACTTTTTAGAGGTATTGTCTTTTGGTGCCCCTTTTTTGTTTGAACACAGAGTCCTCATCAAATAACGTATTTTCTTGAAAAACTTCTTAGCTAAATCAGAATTTGTAAAATAGTTATTTCTGATCATAAATAATCTATTCACCAAACTCAATTAATAGGAAGGGTGAATGGAACCTATCTTTTTTTTTTCTCATAAAAATTATGAGCTATGTAATAGCACAAATCAAGGTTCAATTCAGTAAGGGGTAATAATTCTATTGCAAATCATGCCTTTTTGTAATTATGCTGCATATTGCTCATCAACTCTAGTCTTTTAACTTATACCCTAGCACTGGGAGAGGATTATTGAAATTTATAATTAAAATTACATTGCTTAAATTTTTAAACTATAGGAAGTTTAAAAATATAAAATTTTATTTTACTACACATGTAATTGTTTTCTTAAAGAGAAAACTTTATAGGAAATTAAATTTCTTTTTTTTTTTCTTACCTCTCAAACCTACTGCATGTTAAACTAACTCTATAGTTAATTATTTATGTAGATAATTCGATACAATCAAATTAGATTAGATTCTGGTCTAACCTTACATGCATACTAATCATGAAATAAATTGTATAAAAAGAGTTATACATTAGCGTAGACCTCTTCTAAAAAATAATATTTTATTCATGAAAAAAAAAAAAAATTATTTACTACATGTGACAAATAGGTGTCAAATGGAAACCAGATAGGCAACATTTAATATATTTTATTTGTTTTTGCTTCAAAATTGCTTTAGAAAAATTATTAAGAATGTTTTTTTATTTTATATCGATTTAATTATTTTAGCAGATTTGATTAATTGTCATTATCTCTTTATTCAAAAAATACTTTGTAAATTTATGATAATAATTATCACTGTTAAGTAGTATTTAATTTATATGTAATTGGTCTTTTTGCTGGTTCATATAAAGTTTAAATATTTTCAAGGTTGTTCCTTATGATATACTTTACTAATAACAAATATTAGTATGAGCTTTTTAGTTATAAATACTAACAGTTTGAAAATTATATAGATGTAAATTGTGTATATAGTTTCTGTTTGTATGATTTTTAAGTTATATAAAGCAGAGGAAACATATTGAGACCTCAATGAACCAACAAAAGGGTTGAAATAAAACATAAAGACTTAATTATTGGCTATATGAAATACCTTGTGTTTAAAGAGTTTCGTGTAAATATTACTTAATATTTTCTTAAGTGCTATTGTATATTTACGAAATAATATAAATGTATATGAATCTTGGGCTTCCTTTGAAGTGAGAATGGCAGTGTTGAAGGGACACCAAAGTGGTCACACCATCTTGTTACCATGGAATCTCCAGTACAATTATTTTCTTCCTTTTTTTTTTTTTTTTTTTTTTTTTTTTTTTTTTTTTTTTTTTTNTATATATATATATATGGCTAATAAGCATGCACGCACACACACACACACATAATGTTCAAGACATATTATCCTACAAGGTGAAAATTTGTTAGTTGAATTAGTAACTGCTTTGTGATAGAAAGGATACAGTAAATCTGAGATAGGGTCCATATATTTAAGAATAGGTACATTCTTGTCAACTTGTTCAAGACAGGTGTAAAGCTCTAAAGTCAAGTTAAAAACACATTTCTGCCGGTCTGTATTGAACCTATGAAGAAAGGGACCAATCAGGTGGCATAGGAACAAAAGCTGTTCTTCTGTTTTTACAACTTTTGTTAATTTCTCTTTGACGAACCTAAAAAAAAAAAATGTATAATTTTACAGTAGGGTATGTTAATTCAATTCAACTCATTGCTATATTTCTCCTAATTCTGAAAAATCACGAGAGAACTCTGAAAAATCTTAGAAATAGTCATTAGACAAGAGATAGAGATATAATGAGGAGGAAGTTAAGGGAATTATTTTAGGAGAATTAAAATTTTTTTTTTTTTTAATTATTATTATTGTTAAATGTTTTTGATTTAATTATTTATTTTTGGGAGATATGTTTTCTTCTCTCTAATAATGTCTGCACATAAATGTAGTCATTCACATAAATACCAAAGTAATTACATTATGCATTGATCTTTTTTGTAAATGCCATTTATATATTTTTAATAATTTCTTCTAATTACTGTATGTATAATTTAACTTTTTAGTTTGTAATTTCTGAACACATTAATATTATGTATTAAATAGTATATTTAGTGTTAAAAAAATATAATGTTGCAAATTAAATATTTTTTCTTAATAAAACCCCCACCCTTTTTCTTTAGCTTAGGTCTTTACCAATACTGGAGCATCATTTAAATAGGTGACTCAGGTGCTGTTAGCTTCAGAAATTAATAATATTGGTTTTTAGATAAATTTAGTAATAAATATAATTAATCACATGATGGGAATTTTCTCTTAGAAATTAATAAATTAATTAAGAAAAAAAAACAAGTTTTAGTATCGTCTCTATAGTGAAGAAAAATTGGCTTTAGTTAAAACAAAAATAGTAATTACATGCTTGGAGGTTCGTTGACCGTTAAGAATTATGCTCGAGAAATTAGTCATGGCATGATACTGGATTTTTAGTATTAATCAGGATCAGACAAATAAAATACTCCAAAACTATTGGGTAATTATTTTAAAATTGCCAATGTTTTGACTTAGCTTGTCATCATCTGGGCGATAGTGATGTATGGAGAGATCTTAGAGGGAGGTTCATGGTCACATTTCAGAGTGCAGAACTAATCTGAGTTTAAATGGAGAGATTTTGACCATAGGGATTATGTGTAGAGAACTTTTGTTGGGGTTCACTCAAAGTTGATCCAAAAAAAAATACAATAAAGAAAAAAGTGTATTTTCGGCGATGTATGAGAGCAGTTTTAATAGGAGCATGCTTATTGAGAATGGTGAGATTTTTCGTGAGGAAATCGACCATGGTATTAATGGAAGCCCTGAAAACACTGGATCAACTGCTTCCAGGTCGTCCTGAATGGTCTCAAATGTAAGATGCTCAGTTTTTCGAAAGGATACATATTTCGGAGTGAATATTGGGGTAGTTAAGTTATAGGACAGCTGAATCATATCATGATTGGATAGGAAGCTTAAAAGGTGTAGGGATGAAGAAATGAGATTTCCAGAGGAATCAATGACAAAAATGTCCAGCCAAGTGTTGGAAAATTGTGAGTGATGTGTAGAGGAAAAAGGAACAGTGAATAAGTTAAGGGAAAAAAACAAATTCTCGAAATATATCTTGTCTGAGGAGTTAGAAAGGAAATTAGAATTCAAATCGCCACAAATAATGATGTTTGAGAAGAAGGTTTTTCTCCTGGAAGTTTTTCAGTATTTTGCAATGAGGTCTCAAAGGAGAGGTCTAACGGGGTTTTGGGAGGGCGATAAACCACTACATACAGGATATGTTGAGAACCAATAAAAATATCTGTAAAAAGGAATTCAATATGGGGATTAATTGAGGCGGGGGAGCATTCAAGAATCCGGGCTCGCATACTCTCGTGAACATAAAGGCCAACCCCCCCCCCCCCCCCC
>KZ807441.1:199624-222399 GCA_000696205.2 Oncopeltus fasciatus
AAGCAATTTAATATATTTTAAAAATATTAATTTTTATATATTTTCTTTTCTTTATTCTAAATTTAAAATAGTCTGAACTAGTTATTACAGTCTTATAATTGAAAAAAAATCTGCAATAAAATCTTATAAATATAAATAAACTTATAAATTAGAATTTAAATGCAAATTTCTAGTGCTGGAAAGTCAGGTTAGAGTTACCTATACAAAAAGGCAAATGGCTCACAGGAAAGCAAAATATGTTTAATTTTTGTCATGGTTTAAATGTTACAAGACTATTTATGCTGAAATAATTGGAAGATACTATTGGGATTAAAATAATATTGGGAGATAGTATTAGAATGACTTTAGGACCCAAGTCCTTGGATTAATTAACATTCACAATTAGAATTGTGTAGAATCAGTACTAGAATGAGAATTAGAATTTACATTAGAATCACAATGTTTTATTTTTTATTTTTTGTTGTAAATGTATTAGGCAAAATGTTTCAATAACGTTCACAACCTTAATACTTGCTCACATAGGCTTCCACGGTCTCCAGGAATATTCATAAATACTTCTTTTGGGCTTTAACATGTAGAAAAGTTATTTATAGCTCAACTTTCGCAGGTCTTGTAATGGTTTCTTTAGAGCTGAAAGTAGAATGGGAGAGGCAGGGTCCAGAGTGCTTTTATACCTTCCTAGGAATAGATCTTGATCTGTCTAATAATTGAGATTTAGTCATAAAGTTGTTTAGAAAAAAAATGTCTTCTCCGAAGAAATTCACAATAAATTAATCTTTAATGCCTATGTTTTGGCTTAAAATGCAAGCCCACCAGGCATTTCCTGCCACGATCACCAGATTGAAGATTGCATTGCAAGCTGAAATGTTGGTATTAAAGAATAAATTCCTGTAAATTTTTTCATAAAAGACTATTATTATGAACTCCTTTTTGATCGAATCTCAATTATTGATGTACTCATACACCAGAAGACTAATTATTCCTTCCCATAATAAAATATTGTTTGAAATGCTCACATTTCCAAAATAATATAGATTTGAAACAATAAATGCAAGGGAATAGAATAAAAAAAACCTATCGGTCTCAGCTCGAACCTGAATTTCCTGCTATCCGGGTAAGCACGTTAGCTAATTACACCATTGAGACTAGACAGATAACTCATTAAATTCCCCGCACTCCCACCAGGAGATAGCGGGATATCTTTTAATGTAGATTTGAATTTAAATGAATTTTATGCATTTAAACATTTAACAAAATCTCTACCACAAAATATAAATAACAGAAAGTTATAAGCAAAAATAACAATCTTTCTAAAAAAACAAACAAAAAACACTAATGAATACAAAGGCAATAAAAATATAATTTGTTTTAATCCACTGAACAAGGATAAATAAACAAAATACAAATCTCACTTAAATGGATTTCTTAGCCCAATTCACTGAATTAATTTTGTTTTCTATGCTTTAGACTGAATCAATTTTTCTTTTAATTAATTTCATCCATAAACTTAAATACATTTATTTAAAATGTCATTCTCTTAAAATTTTTTTGGATATTGTCTAACTCTATATAACTTTATAACGAAAATGTAGTGTGAATAGAATATACATATGTGTGTGTAACACACAAAAAAGCATATTCAGTGTGTACTATTTGATTAATACTATAATACCATGATTGACTTTTTACTATTCAACCTAAATCTATATCACAAGACAATAAAAAAAGCCCTCCCTTACTTATGAAAATTTTCATTGTATTAGATAAAAAAGATTTAGAAAGGTTTAAACTAATGCTATAAGGTAAAATTAAAGACGCTATTTTCAATTAAATTATTTATTTAAAACTCATGGTCAAATCATGATGATCACCCATAAGTGTAAACATTTATTTATGGCCAAATATTGCCATTCTATATCACAGGTTATTTTTTTACAAGAAAAAAAAGAAAAAAAAGGCATTGATGCTATTTCACCAAGTTAAAAATAACTCAGGGGTGAATTATCATCATTGCGTATTACACAATAATGTAGGCAGCATTTATAAAATACAGTACTAATTATAATAGCTTTCAAAAATATATTAATAAGATTTTAAAAGTTATACTCTAATTCTTTAGTAGTTTTCATTCTATTTTTTTGACACATAGTAAGTAATACACATCATGATATGCAACTTAACTACTAATTAAAACCTAAAGTTTTATATCAACAGAGATTCAAAATAATCCATGGCACATTTCATACTTAATAAGCATAGGCTAGAAATACAAAATGTGCTGTGGATGATATGATTCTCTCTAGATGAAAAACATCAATCAATTAAATTTTATCACACATATATAAATAAGTATTTTTCATAAATATACAATCATAATAACTTAATTATTGGAACCTAGAAGTAATTAAAGACTGCAACAGATAAGCAAGTGAATAAATAATTGAGTGTTGTTCATATTATATTTTTGAGAAAATTACAGTCAAAACCAGTAAATAAATTTCATTTTTACTAAAGGAAAGAAAAGATAAATTTTGTTATTCAAAAATGTATTTATAAGGCTAAATTTATTTTACTATTGGCAATGGTGTCTTCAAGGAGAAGATCGTTTATGAGTTCTTAACAGCTACTACTATTCTTTAATATATTTTAAAAATATTAATTTTNAATATTAATTTTTATATATTTTCTTTTCTTTATTCTAAATTTAAAATAGTCTGAACTAGTTATTACAGTCTTATAATTGAAAAAAAATCTGCAATAAAATCTTATAAATATAAATAAACTTATAAATTAGAATTTAAATGCAAATTTCTAGTGCTGGAAAGTCAGGTTAGAGTTACCTATACAAAAAGGCAAATGGCTCACAGGAAAGCAAAATATGTTTAATTTTTGTCATGGTTTAAATGTTACAAGACTATTTATGCTGAAATAATTGGAAGATACTATTGGGATTAAAATAATATTGGGAGATAGTATTAGAATGACTTTAGGACCCAAGTCCTTGGATTAATTAACATTCACAATTAGAATTGTGTAGAATCAGTACTAGAATGAGAATTAGAATTTACATTAGAATCACAATGTTTTATTTTTTATTTTTTGTTGTAAATGTATTAGGCAAAATGTTTCAATAACGTTCACAACCTTAATACTTGCTCACATAGGCTTCCACGGTCTCCAGGAATATTCATAAATACTTCTTTTGGGCTTTAACATGTAGAAAAGTTATTTATAGCTCAACTTTCGCAGGTCTTGTAATGGTTTCTTTAGAGCTGAAAGTAGAATGGGAGAGGCAGGGTCCAGAGTGCTTTTATACCTTCCTAGGAATAGATCTTGATCTGTCTGCCTTCCCTTTTGTTGACTCTTATCAATTGAGTAACTATTTTTCTAGTACTTAACTTAATAAAAATCTGACTTGGCAAAACAACAGTCAAGTTAAAGAATTTGTCATTGAGATCCAAGGACAATAGCAATTTAGATTCTCAAGGTCTGATAAGAATTGGGATAAAAAAATCATATAATAGACATTGACAAGGATTCAGCCCAATTAGTCAAACTTAAAATAGGTCCTAAATTCAAAACCCACTTGATTGCAATAGAAACATGAGAATGAGCGGAGTTTGTAAGGATTGATAAAGTTACCTTTCTTACATTAGCATATATGAATCAGATAGAGAAAATATCTTAAATGTATTGCACCCATCAATAAAATCTCTAAATAATTTATCTTCTCAAACTGTCCACCAAATTTTGAGCTTAACTAAATCACTCTTCCATCCTATTCCCTATTCTTGGGTTATGAACCTGCATTAGTCTTTAAGAATAGAGAATAATATAATAAAATATCAAGGTGATAATCTTATATAGATATTGGTCAGCCTTTTCTGTCATTGATGAAGGGTTCTTAGCAAAGTGGAACCACCATGTAGGTGAAAACTTTGATGAATCAGCAAAGACCTTTCCTCTATTTACACCAAAACTAGATAAATATCGGGGTACCCAAAACTTTACTGTGGAAATTTCTTTGAGTATAATAATCAATATTTGATCAACTACCGAAAAAGAGGTTACTGTTTTAGGTAACCTCAAAAAACTCTTAGATAAAAGAATATAAGCAATCACAGATGTTCGGACATGAAGTAGTAATAAATAATTTAAAGTCAATTTCACTGTACTTAAAGCTCCAACCAAAATTGAAAAGCTTTCTTACTGAACAGATGCAAAAGTTTAGGCATCTGCCAGTATTGTTCTAAAGTACTTAGGAGAGGAATCAAGGTAGACATGTTTATCCACATATTCAAGCATTTACTGGATGCTTTATGTGGATGAATATAATGGTCCAATGGAGCAGTATGTCCCTGTGGAAGAAATACACTTTCACTTCCATGGCGGTTGAAATCTTGGAAGTAATCAGAGATAAAGAAGCCTACATTAATGTGATGTGCTATGTATGGTTTACATTTCCAGAGAAGATAAAACGGGTTGCATCCTTTTCTATTTTACAAGTTCTTGCTTAAAACAAAAATTAATCAATAAAGGTATTGCCAGGTTATATAACCTCAGAGCCAAGACAAAAACCAGATTTCCCAACATAAGGCAATATTATAAGAGGAAACTGGAGATTATTGAGGAAGGAAGGAAGGAAAACAGTGGTATCTCATCTTAGGATGGGGGTATAACATTCCTCAAAATTCTAGTCAGAGGTTCTTCGCAGCTGTTCGAATGCACAGAGTAGCAATTCAAGAAAACTAGGAATTAATATAAGGGTTTAATATTTTCATTGAAAATGTTATCTAGTTTATCTGTTCCTGTATCGATTTAAAAAAAAAAAAAAAATGTTTAAAAATTTTTTTTTTATATGGCTAGAATCAATTTCCCCCATTAATGTTATTTATTGGATGTGTGATAATAGACTTCTAGAAGTTTGCATTTTATATGGGCCCAATATTTTAGTTAGAGAAATAAGAATTATAAACTCATGGCTAAGGACCAATTTTCCAACAACATTAGCTAACTGTTTTGATATTAACTTCTTTCCAAATTC
This sequence comes from Oncopeltus fasciatus, assembly GCA_000696205.2. Taxonomy (NCBI): domain Eukaryota; kingdom Metazoa; phylum Arthropoda; class Insecta; order Hemiptera; family Lygaeidae; genus Oncopeltus; species Oncopeltus fasciatus. Next base: position 204,669 of record KZ807441.1, read on the forward strand.
TTTTTGGTATCAAGACAGAATTAGTCCTAAGGAATTAATTGAAAATAAAAGCAAAAATAAATCAAAACAACAATTTCTCAAAATTGGATTCAACAAATAACAAATAAAATAAAGTAGCTCGTCAGACCATTCAATAAAGAGCTCTAAATCTACTGATCCAGAACCTCAGGAACTGCCTCAAAAGAAAAACTGAGACTGTTATATCGTTAACTCAGAATATCACAATAGGACATAGAATATTATCAAGAACAGAATCTGATTATGCATCCTAACTCCACAAAAGAAGAGGAACTTGAACTTGAAATCTGCATTAAAAGTAATGCCAATCATTAATGATCTAATAAACCTTAATAATTAAAGAAAGAAATATTTCAAATTCTTATATCAAAAATTAAAATTTCAACCTAAAGAATAAACCTCTCTTCTTGTATTTAAAAAATACTCTGAATTGGAATGAAGTGTGGATATTCAAATTGGATAGATACCAGATATAAACTTTAAAACAACACAGGAATATCAAACTATGCCAGTAATATTGTTACAAATGAGATTGTTGGAAAACTTAATATTAAATTAACAAACTTTAAACACAATACTGATAAAGTAAATGAGATATCAAGTAAAGGGTAGATGTACATTTTAATCTATGTGAAACTAATATTATAAGGAAATTAAAAGATTGTGTAGGATCATATATGTTGGGTCATGGTCTCAAATCTTTACCCAGGTAATTATGAAGATAATAGAAAAAAAATTGGTAAGTGCCAACCAATGGGACGGCAGACTTAGATCAAGGTCCATTCCTAGGCAGGTATAAAAGCCCATTGGGCCTGTAGTCACTCTCATTATACTTTCAACCCTGATAATGTGACAAAAAATAACTTTTCTATGTGTTAAAGTCAGGAAGAAATTTTTATAAACTCTTATACAAGTTTTCAGCATTAAGCAAAATTTGCATAATAATATGTTTTATTCTTTATTAAATAATATTTGCATAACTCATTTAAAAGTAAAGGATATTAAATAACATTTTTTTCATTGAATTTTAATTTTATTGTAGACAGATGGGAAAAAAACAAAAAAACTCTCCATTTGTACTTAGAGGAATAATGATTTACCAGGAATTTAAACTATGAAATGATATAAACTGCAAATTTACCAGAGGTTCACCCAGTGACAAGGGAGTTATTATAAACTTAAAGATGGGCTTGAATTATTTTATTAAACTTAATTATATTTTAATTGTATTTATATATGTTAAAAATTGCCTTAGCATTGGTTACTCTTTGGTACATTCCATGATTTTTAGTTTTAGATATAGGCTCTAAGCAGATAGCATCGTCAGGGGGGGGGAGGGGGAGAGAGAGAGACCAGGGGTCTCTCACAGAGACACGAAGGGCCAAGTTGCCTTTATTTTTTCTTAAATAATAAAAATGGCATAATAAATGGCACCAACCTCTGCTTATAATGATATAATAATAATGCTTATAACTGGTACCATTGCTTTATTGTGCACAAAAACTATGGAATATATATGTGTGTGTGTGTGAGAGAGAGAGTATTAAAAAAAGTAACAAGTCAATTAATTTAATTAAATTTTAAAATTAAAGTTGAAAAATTATAATTACTAAAATAGGTTATGGACACCCAAGTATTATAAGAATTGGTTACATTTCCTTTGAAGAATTCTGAAGTTATTTTTTTCCAAAAGACTATGTACCATTCAAAACTACACTTATCTCAAAGAAAGTAAAAATTATAATATTAGTTTATTGCTTTGGCTGCACATGGCAAATTTTACAAGAATGTGAGTCTACTAAAGAAAATGCTTCTTTATTAAGATTCTTCTGAATTGAGTTAACAAACATGCTGGTGACACAGCAATTCTGACTTTAAGCACTTATTCATAACATTATTACTTAGAGTAATCTTTCATTGGTCAAGAAACTAACAACTTTTGATCAAATGGAAACTTTTAGAAATAAGTATCCTAATCACAAAAAGGAAATATTGCTGTTAGCATTAATTAAATATTACAGTACTTAAATCCAGTAATAATAGTTTTAAATTTTAAAAAATATAGAAGGCAAAGTGCTTAGATACAAAGCTCTTTAATTAATTGAGGCTATAAATATTCTTAGACATAGGTAGGTGGGAATCTTACGATAAAATAAGTTTAATAAATATTTTCATTTTAAAAAAATTAATAAAGTATGTTTTGAAATCTGATATGGAAAAAACGCTCAATAAAAACAAAGAGACTATGGCCTTTTAAAATTATGATTAGGGCATTCGATACAAACATCTTAGAGATTCAGCAACACATTTGCCTAATGTTCTATGCAGCACTGTCAGTTTAAGCACTAATTAAAAATCACAAACAAATTAAATTTGACCTTTATATATGTATAAAAACTCACACCGGTATTTTATTAGTACGAGTTTGTGTGCTTGGAGAAAATAGTTTTTATATTAAAAAGATGTACTGGGATATATTAAGAATGGTATACCCAGTTACCACTTATACCATAGCTGTCATACATTGCTTGACAAAGAATTATCTAAGGGAAGGCAGCCATTTAAGCTAAGCTGACATTAAAAAAAAATTCTATTCCCTGTTCTAAGAGAAATCAAAAACAGTTCAAAGATCAGCTTCTGTTTGTAAGATCAGATAATCCCACTATAATTTTATTTGAGATAGTTTAAGACAAAACTCGTTGGTGAACTCCATGGAGCCTATACATGTTTGAACTTATGAAAATGTCTTATATCTGTTTAATATTACTTGTGATTATGAAGAGCTCAAATCTATCAGTACTTTCTTCATGATTATTAAAAAATATTAAAGATATAGTTTTAATTTTTTGGTGCTTGAGGCTCATAGCATAGAATGTAACTCAATAAATAATTTATTTTCATTTTTTTTCCCTGACATCAGTTTTAAGGTTTTTGATACATAATAATAAATAAACCAATCCATAAAAGCTATACAATTCTAATTTTAATGAGCTTTTATTGAGAGTAGTCATTATCAGACATATACAAAGTTGTGAGTTAAAAGAGATCTAATTTATACTTACAAAGCCTTAAATTAAAAACTAATCTGATTCTAAATTTTGCCTAACATTAATACAGTAATTAACCTAGATTTATCTAATTTTTAAAGAAAAGACATTAAAAGAAATTGCAGCCTTGTTGTTATGATAGATTTAATAACTGAAAAAGTTCTCTTAACAAAAGAATAAATTTAATATATATTAACTTAGAAACCAAGAGTAAATAAAGAGAGGAATGACTAGAAATTAATATTGTTTTGTAACTAAATTTAAAAATTTTCTTCAAAATTAAACTCATATCATTGTGAAAAAAAATTAACTTAANTTAGCAATGTAGATATGTTATAAAAGACTAAAGGGGCAAATTTAAATACATTCAATCTGAGTATTTCATAAGCTAAGTTAATCAAGAAATAAGCTACTTAGGAAGAATTGACTCAATATAAAAGGAATGATGGAAAGAATAACCATAGGATGATCCAAAAATAAGTCGACTCATTCTGTCTGAAAATAAAGCCAAAAATTAGTCTAAGATTTAGTAGGAAAAAATTCAATTAGAAGGAGAAAGAATTATTTAAAACAAATAAGTTTGATTCATTAAGGCAGCTGATGCCATAGAGAGAGAAGCTTTCCTCTTTTACAAGTAGGTGCAGCACTGCAAGGAATACTGAAAGAGCTAAACCGTATGTTACAGTATTCAGATGCGTCTCTTCAACTTCTGAAGCTCTGTCAGGGGTCCAGAAAATGTGTAGCAAGTGGTTTCAAGTTAAAATTATATTATACATTATAAATTTTATTTCAAGCACATGTACCTATTAAATTTAATTGAGCTGTGGTAAAAATAGAGAAATATAGGCAATTTAAATTTGGTCAACCCCTCTCTTATTTGCCTATTTTAAGCCAGCATCTAACCCCTTGAAGAGCAACCTGGAGAATTCACAGAAAGTAGTCATACTACCACATTTTTGATAAAATTGACTAATATTTCATAAACTAGTATAGAGTAGGTAAATGATGCCCTAATAATATAAATAACACAATTAGGAAAATAATAATAACCAATAATAATAATTAACCTCCAGTTTAAATTGAAAAAAAAAATGCATATAATGATTTGAATTGTAAAAAATTTACCTTAAAATTCAAATTAAAATTTTTCCTGTTGTTTTGAAACATTCATATCAATCATACACTGACTAGCTTAGGAAAAATATGATACAATTCTAGAGGCTAATGATATTTTTGTCACTCAAGAAATAACAAAAGCTCACAATCTATGCCCCAAAAAGGGTTAAATTTTATGAAGGTGGTAATACATTTTTTAAGGGTCTTATAATTACTCTCCTAATTGCTTAATATTTTATTTTTAACAAATGACTATTTCAGATTGGAGGACTCTATGATGAGTCATAAATCTTTCTGCAGAGTTTTATTTTTCTCAGAATAAAGAAGCAACTTAGGAAAAAGGGGCATTGAAAACTTATAGATAGATAATATTTAGCTTTTTAAGATATTACCTTATTGTTTCAATTAATGATATGAGGAACTAGTCTCACTTCTTACAGGAGTGCCTAAGTCCCCTCACAAAAACTGCATAAGATGTGAATAGAAAGATATTGAGCTTAGAATTTGCTTGGATTAAGAGCATATTAGGCAAAGATTGAGAATCTATCACATATAAATTAGAGCAATCAAAAATTTAATAACTTTAATTGTTAACTTCTTATTCAATTATTAAGCTAAATGCAAACAATTCTATCATAAGCTCTATAGTTTTTAATAAATAAAAAAAGAATACAAAATTAGACACACATTCGCCTATGAACCATGGGCAACAATAATTTTAATTAATAATGCTGTTTAAATGATGTCTTTAAATTCACAGATTTGTTAAATACAACGATTAACATATATTAATATTAATTTAATTAAAATTAAATGTATACAAAACATTGATTTCTATTAAAACGGTCTCCAGGAATATTCATAAATACTTCTTTTGGGCTTTAACATGTAGAAAAGTTATTTATAGCTCAACTTTCGCAGGTCTTGTAATGGTTTCTTTAGAGCTGAAAGTAGAATGGGAGAGGCAGGGTCCAGAGTGCTTTTATACCTTCCTAGNGGCTGAGGCAGATAGGTTTTTTTATTCTATTCCCTCGCATTAATTGTTTAGAAATATTTGTAATATATTTTCTGTTTGAGAAAATTTAGATAGGTTGAGCTTGATAAAAGTAATGCAAGAATAAAGCAGTTATGAATTTTGAATGAGTGTAAGTCTCTCGTGGCTTGAGTTAAAGTGATTTTTTCCTTGCTGAAGCATTAAATTTATTTATTTAACACATTTGCTATAACAGTTTCCCACGAGAACACAGAGAGAATAAAGCTATGGGCACAAAATTAAGAATTTCACTGAATGAAGTCAACTATTCACATTATAAGATAGTTTCTAAAACAACAACATACGTTAAGAAAAATAAAAGCATCTAAACCCATAATCTAGTATACATTACAATATATCATCCCTAATATACATAAAGAAAATGGCTATTTAATATAAAATTGAAAAAAAAAAAAAATTTCTTTGGTAATTGTATCGTTATATATAAAATAAAACACTTGAAGTTTATTATCCTTAAAACTGTTATATTATGTTTTATTTTATATATCACTTAAATATATCATGAACACACAAACACACACATATATGTATTATTATTATTATTTCTATTGTCTTTGCTTATTCAAAGATCAATTAAAAATAAATTAATTCTAATACCACTTAAGTCCACTAGTAAAAGTCAGTAATAAATGTTTTAGTTATTACTATTGGACCAAGTTATCAGAAATAATATTTAACATAAAAAATTGTCAGGAGGGAAATGCTTCAATATTTAACACTTAATCAATAAAATAATACACATTTTCTCTATTATAGTTCTCTAATAAAAACTAAATCAATATCAGAATAATTTTTAACAAAAAGTGACAACTACTAAGAAAGATTAATGTTTGCTGGGGCCCAATTGAGAAAAAGAAAATTTGCTTCATTAAAAGATTAAAGAAAATTAAAAATTGATTTTGCATTAATGCAAACGGTGACAAAACTTAAATTAAACCTTAATACATGAATCCAAAAAATCATTAAATTGATTGATTTAAAGACTTACACTTAACAAGATAAAAAATGAGACTGGATACAAAATAAAATGAACAGTAGTAATAATTAAAAATCAAACTAAAACATTAGAAACTTATAGCTTTAAAATTGCACATTTGATGTGTAAGATCAATTCATTTGTTATCACATTTATCACCTAGTTGCTGGTAATCAATAAATTATATAACTTCTGTAAAACTAAACAAGAAATAAAGAAACCTAATAATAATAATCACTAAAAAAAAAAAAAATTTTCTTTAGCAATGTAGATATGTTATAAAAGACTAAAGGGGCAAATTTAAATACATTCAATCTGAGTATTTCATAAGCTAAGTTAATCAAGAAATAAGCTACTTAGGAAGAATTGACTCAATATAAAAGGAATGATGGAAAGAATAACCATAGGATGATCCAAAAATAAGTCGACTCATTCTGTCTGAAAATAAAGCCAAAAATTAGTCTAAGATTTAGTAGGAAAAAATGCAATTAGAAGGAGAAAGAATTATTTAAAACAAATAAGTTTGATTCATTAAGGCAGCTGATGCCATAGAGAGAGAAGCTTTCCTCTTTTACAAGTAGGTGCAGCACTGCAAGGAATACTGAAAGAGCTAAACCGTATGTTACAGTATTCAGATGCGTCTCTTCAACTTCTGAAGCTCTGTCAGGGGTCCAGAAAATGTGTAGCAAGTGGTTTCAAGGACCTCATCGGTAGGTAAGTTGTAATTTAATTCAATAATTTCATCATTAAGGACTCAGAATTTCTTTTGAAGGGATAAAAGAATCATCCTAATATCAAACAAGATCGATATTGGATATGGTTGCTTTTTTTTTTTATCTCATCCCATGAATTTGTGAAAAAAAACTAAAAATGTTTTAACATTTGGTTTCAGCAGTTTTTCAATTTTTTCCCAGAGGTATCCATCTTTAAGGGAAATAATTAACTATGTATACAGTTGATAGGAAATTACAAGTTGTTAATTTGAAAAAATACAAGTTGAACAAAATAGAATAATTTGATCAAAATAAAGTAAAATGCAAAGAATTCCAGGACACTGATTTGTTTGCCAGCACGAAATTTGGTTGCAAATGAACAGGTTACAATTTATCATACATATTTGTAAGGTTATAATATGTATTTTTAGATTGCAGTAGATATATTAAAGGCTGTGGATTCCAACGAGAATTTGGCAAAGTGGTAACCTACCAAACAACACCTTTTGTTCATTTGAAAGAAAAAAATTATTTCCTTGTCAAATGCAAGAAAATTTCAGAGGAAAATTATGGAGAAAATTTATTTAAATAATTTTATTTGGGCAAGAATGAAGAATGTGAGTTGCCCTTAAAATATTCAAAGAATAATTCATCTTGTTTAATGATCAAAATTTTATTTGGCCCAGACGACCAAATAAAAGTAGGTGTTTACTGAAAGTGCAAACAAAACAATAAAGATGTGGACTGTAAGGCAAACTGGTTCCCACAGAAACTATCAAATAGAAGTAATATGAGAAAATTTCCTTCAACTAACATTCAAAGAAACTTTTGAAATATAGAAATAATAGATACCTCCTTTAGGAATAGTATTTTTTTTTACATATGATTTGTTCTCTGCAGTAGCTTTTCTTTTTTCCACTGGAGAGATAGGCTACCTCCTTTATCACATTTCTTTGCCGTCTAAAAACAGACTTAAATAAAAGAATTAGATTTTTTCAACCTGGACTGGTGAGCTAATTACATGTTTTATAGTACCCACCCAATGTATTTTAGACAACTGGCTGTCCAGTAGAGTGTTGAAGACGACCACATGGAAAAAAATGTGTATGATAGCTGAGAAAGTAGGATCATAATGCCAAGAAAGAGAAAGAAAGAGAACTGGGATGACCATGCAAGAGACTGACTAATCAATACTATTCATAGAAATTAAAATTCCAAACAAAAACTGCTAGGATGCACCCAGAAGATGGAAGTTACTTGCTCAATGGCCAACAATGACAAGTCAATTGAAATTGATCTAGTAAGCATTGAAAGTTTTAATATTGGCACCATCATGATGACATACAGCATGGAAAAAACAAATTGAAATGCTTCAATATATTTAACAATATAATTTTTCACTACTGCATCCTAAATACCCAAGCAAAGAACATATTGATTTTATTTTTATAATGTATCAAACCTTTTTATAATAGTATCAAATCTAGCAAATAATTACTTAATATTCCTTCCCAAAAATACTTATTATTATCCTTAATCAAGTGCTAGGAGAGGAGTGACAATATTGGCTTTTTCCTGAGACTGTATTATCATTCTTTAATTTAAAGTGTCAAGCCAGTAAGCATTGTGTAAAAAAAAAAAATTAAAAGCTGTGAGAAGACAAAGGAAGTAGTTATTTGCTGGAATATGTATATGCACATAAGAAAATTATCTATAACTTCAATTCTGTTAATATAATAAAATAACTATTTTAAAACATTAAATAGCCAAGAAAAAAAATACCTTTAAATAAAAATGGTGGATTGCTTTGTGTGCATGCAAATGAAGTATGGCAGATTAATATTTATCTTTTATATCATGGCATGCTCTTAAAACCTTCAATAATCTGAAATAAGAAATAAACTATTAAAATCACAGAAAAAATAACTAAATTTATACGTTTTAAATTATAAGCTTAGTTTAACATTAACCCATGTACATGGATAATTTTAAAATTAAATTACTTAATTAAAAGAGATAAATAAATAAAAGATTAAATTGTGGGATTACTAAACAACAATGCTGAAAAATAATTATTTAGATTATAATCTTTAAAGGAGCAACTATAATGATTTTAATGATGACCAGGCAGGGAATGTCTTGAAATCCTGACCAATGAAAGTATAGATAGAAGTGTATGTACAAAGGGGAATGACAAAGATAGATGAGAAGGAAACAGGTAACACAAGATAAAGGAGTTAAAAATCAAAGTACATAAGATCTGGCAAATGTTAGAATGATAAAATGGTGTTATGATTGAAATGTGAAAATGTTTGCATAGGAATAGGAGGTGAACATTTGGTCTTCGCCTTGCCTGTCATTGATGGCGCATATCTAAATTTATTTGTATGTATTCAGTGTTTTTTTTTTTTTTTTTTTTTTTTTTTTTTGAGGAAATACGGGGGAATGGTTGGAAAGGATGACATTGAGTAGGGGAATTTTTATTAGAATTTATTATTTTGTAACAATATTGGTTAATGCGTGATTTTATGTTGCTTATAGTTTGTCTTATGTAAGTAGCCTGGCAGTTGTTAGAGGAACAAGGTATATGGTAGACTATGTCAGAATGAGGTATTAGGATCTTTTAACTGGGTGTAAATTTGGTTGTTTCCTGGGAAATGCCAGGGCTGAAAGTAGTTGAAGATTTTGTTTAAACTAAAAATCTTAGTGGAGCCAATGGACCACTGTTGTAAATTAGAATCAGTTACAACAATCAACATACATCATGTACTGCAGCACAAAATCAAGGATGCATATAAGTAAAGGGAATTTTGTCTTGGTATAATTCAACTCAAACTGTTTCCTTATCCTGCGATCAAGAAAGGCTATCTGAGCTAAATGTTTTTATACTGCTTCTGGGTGTTGGACTGAACTAAAAAATAAGGAGTTTACAAAAAACATAAATAAGCATTTGGAGTTTACATGACATGGGAATTTAAAAAACAAATATTCATTAACTAGGATGGTGAGAAACTTACTTAGTTTACACAGCTCCTTTATAAAAAACATTTTTTTGTTTACAAAGTACTTTTAGGGTCATAAATCCCTCTGAACCTTACAAAGCTCAGACTCTTGGAAAAGAGCAAAATCAAGCTTTAGGAGCTCTAGGAGTACTCTAAGAATCACCAAGACCAGATTTCTGAGCTCTGAAGTCAGGATCTATGACTCTGAAAGTGTTCCCTTTCAGAAGACAAAAAAAAAAAAAAAAAAAAAAAAAAAAAACTGAAATTTTTTTTCTTAATTAATACATTTCCGTAGGTACACAGTGCTATTAGGATCTTCAGTTCTTCAGCTTTCGAAATGGTTATCTTGGCTTTAAGCAATCTTAACTTACATAAAATATGACACGTTTAATTGAACGATAAAGCAGAAATTTATATTCATTTCCCGGAAAAGAAGCTTAAGTGAAAGTTAAATACATATATTGAAAATCTTATTGACACAGAAGACTCATCTCCCATGTAGACTAAGAATAAAAAGTAAATAAAGATTCAATTGAAATTAATAGACTACCAATTCTATATGCAAAAGAAGAAGTGAAATATAAATTTAGTTTTCTTACAACAAAGTTCTCAAAAAAAGAAAAAAAAACTCAACTTACGAAGGACAAGGATAATCAGTAAGCTTTTTGGCAAGTAATCCTATTTTCAATTGCTTCAATGCACATTTAGCAGCAGTACATTTTGCAATCCTGTAATTCCTTCCAATACCTTTAAATGTACCTTTCCCAAAAACTTCAACTGTAACACGAACTCGTCTTCCATCAGCCAATTTTTCAGGTTTACTAGAAATAAAGGATCTATGTAAATTAAAAATTATAAATTTTAAAATACTTTTAAGCAAACATGTCATCATTTTTTTTTTCATCTTTTTGAGCTTTTGTTTGAAAAGAGAGTTTTAGTCTGAAAAATTGGATTGACACTTTGGTTGTACTGAATTGCATATAAGTTGTTACCTTTCCAGGTTTTCAATGCTGCCATGGTTTTGACATTTTAACAACTGATTATATTTTATAATTTTTACCCTATCACAGCATGAGTTCTTATAACCATTGTCATTGTATGACTAGTCCATTTATTCTGCTGTGTTGCCAGCCACTCTGGTGGCAACCAGAATGACAGTAGTAACTACAAACTCAAATCTTTCTGTTGTTATGTTTTAATTTTTTAAGTTTCACTTAAATTGACTTTGATTGATTTTGTTGAATATTTTACTATTTTTGGTTTATTTTATGATCTTATATTGACAATGTTTTTATAAAATCTTTATTTATGATATTTTGTTTGTATATACATTTTGAGCTTCCATTGTAGTGTTAGTTTACAAGATTTGAACACTTTATCTTTACATGCTCTACAGTTTACCCTCTCTTAATTCCTTTCCAGAAATTGTATTTGCCTGCTTAATTTATTTATATATGAACTGAGGCAAAAGTGTAATGATGGACTGGTGCACAAGATTTTTCCCAAATTGAGAACTTTAAAAACAATGAACAATTTTATTACGGTTTACCCCAGAGCTTACAAAATGCATGACCTTATCTTCAGCACTCAAGAATCTCCTATAGCATGTTTTTCTCTTCTGATTTTGTGATTTCCCGCATATTTTTCTCTAATCCTTTCTATTAGACACCCAAAATGATAGCCACTAAAATATATATTTACCAACCTATCAATCTATATATATGTATGTAGTACCTAAAGATTACAGTTTTTAGTAAACTGTAATCTTTAGGTACTACATACACGATAATTTAAAAAATACACATTTTTTAAAATTAGTATCTTTTTGGATCTACCTTGACCGAACCCCGACAAAAACATCTAATAAATTCAACATAGTATTGCAATAATAATTTCAGAGTATTTTCTCTGAATCAGAAAACCAGATTATATGAATGAGAAGTCTAAATAAATCCCCTCGGCTAAATCGGCACAACATTCTACTACTCCTATGTATCTAATACTATAATTCCATCGTATTCATTGCGAATAGCTCTAGTCTACTTATAACTAACAATTTATTAAAAGAGGAAACGAATGACAAAATTTAACAGAACTGAAAATAGTTTACTATAAAAACATTAAACAAAAACTAATAACTATTTTTGTAAGAAACTTTCATTCATAAGTATAAAAATGAAAAAAAGGCTACCTGAATTTAGCTGTTTCTGGTTCAAGCTCAAGCAATTCTCGTATTGGAGATTTTGGAACTTTAGTGCTGAATTGTTCTGAAAAAGAAAAATAATTATTAAAAATTATGAAATCATGTTTCCGAAAATGTATATAAGAGTAAATTGCATATCATATAAAGAAATAAATATAAACCATGTAAATTGTCTTATATTTATATGTTAACAACAAGCTTATTTTTTTAATGCAATTAATTGAATCTACTACATGACTGAATAGTGAAAAAAGTTTAATAGATTTTAAAAGAATCTCTTGATTCCTCGAGAAGAAGAGTAAACTACATGCTACTGAAATGAGCAGAGAATTTGAGAATTCAAAGCAAAATCACAAGGAAAATTCAAAGACTGAGTTGCTTATTTATAATTAGTGCCAGTAAACCATTGTCAATCAAGATTTATATATACTTCATATCTCGGTTTGTTTGTCATACAATTGCCAAATGTTGGTATTAAAAAAAAACCACAATTTTTCAATGGAAAGTAAAATGACTAGTTCAAATTCAGATCGGAGAACAAGGAAACAAAAGAAAAATGTCCACCAAAGGGCAAATCAAACAAGTACAGAGCCAGATATATCATTTATAGCCATTAACTGCCAAATAAAAATATCAATGCATACACTTTTATAATAGATTCAGGGGCAACTAATCATCTTGTGGTCAAGAATCTTCAAAGAATATGACAGATATTAAAAATGTATCCAGTCTTCTGGTTGGTTGGTTTTTGGTTTATTATTGGCAACAATCATCTCAGGTCATCGTTGCCAAGGATTTAGTTTTCATTAATTCAATTAATTTTTTTTTCCCTAAGTATATGCATATAGATATAAACATATTTATATTACAAAAATATTTAAATATGACTTGGTTACACCATGTTTTACTAAATTTCAATATTTTTTTTTTGTTTTTCCTTTTAATCTACTTTGTCTAGGAAGTTGTCTAGATTTCTATACAGTGATAGTACATGTGTTTGTATAAACACTGACATACATACACGTTGACATAAAGTTTTCTTTTATTTGAATTTGGTACAAGCTTTTCTGTTTATTAAATATATTTAAAGTCTTCTGTTTTGCTAAATTTTTTCATAAAGGGATACCTCACGTAGGAAGATGAGAACTTTCTCCAGGAATGGGCTTTTGTCTTCCAGTATTGTTTTCATAGTTGCTGGGATTCCCATTTGGTTTAATTTTGCTTTGTATTTCTTACAGGTAGTGAAGATATGCACTATGCTGATGGGTAGGTTGCATATCTCACATATTGGTGGCTGTTTTTTAGTGATGAGGTGCCCATGGGTTAGACGGGAATGACCATTTTGTATTCTTGTTAAAACCACCTCTTCTCTTCTGTTTTCCCTATTGAAGGAGTCCCAAGCGACTATGTCTGTCTTGATTTCCTGTAACTTATGTGGAGCTTCATTCCACATTGCAGTCCAGTTTTAATGAACTAATTTATTTAGTGTAAAGAACAGTTCTTGCGTCGAGATGTAACAGCTGGTTAATTCTGTTAGTTCATGGGCTTCTTTTGCTGCTGAGTCTACTTTACTATTTCCAGGGATTCCAGTGTGACTTGGTACCCACAGAAGCACTATTTTTTTGTGGATGTATTTTAATTCAGCAATGTACTGTTGAATTTTGTTAACTATTGGATTATTTGTATCTGGATTGGTAATAGCTCTGATGGAGCTAAGGGAGTCAGTGCATATTATTATTGTTGTCTCAGTAGCATGGAAACTATGGTGGAGGGGTATTTGTATAGCAGAGATTTCGGCTGAGTAGACACTATTAAGTTTATTTATTTTGAATTTCATGGTGGCCTTATCTGAGTATATTGCAAAAGCGGTTGAGTTATCTGTCTTGGAGCCATCTGTGTAGTAAATTTTTGCCTCTGGGTATTTTTCTATTGTATCCAAAAAGTTTTGTTAAATTATTGTTTTATTGGTCTCTTGTTTCTTATTAACTATTTTGAGCATTTTCAGGTCAGTAAAGGGAGTAGTGATCTTCCATGGTGGCAGGGAGTGATTTGAGTGATGTAGCTGAATGTTTTTTAGTATTTCTATGGGCCTGGACATTCTTATAGCTATTGGGAGAGATGTGTTATTAACTTCTGCATATTTGTGACTCGATCTGTTATTAAAAGTTGTTTCATAAGTGGGAAAAACAACAGCAAATGTGTAGAAAAATTCACCAAACCTATCATAAAGGGGAGAGAGAGAGGCCTGCATCAAAAGGGGCAATACCAGGAAAAAAGGTAGGAATTGCGGATAAATAGCCTATGGAACTGAAGACAAGTTAGACAGGTTTATTTAGGAAGAGGGCTAATGGTTTTCAGAATTCTGAAAATGTTTGAATAAGTTGAAGAAATTTGTTCTATGTAAGTTCTGTCATTAACTGAACTGGATTGTGTTGTAAGTTAATGTGAGCAGTTTCAGTGTTCATAGAGTTCAGTGGAAAGAATGGTAGTGCTATCATTTTATGATTGTTGATTCTATGGGAAATAGAGTTTTTGGTTTGCCCAATGTAAGAACCATTGCAATTAGGAGTGGAACAAGGAATTTTATAGAAAATATTAGTTCAATTAGAAAGAGGGATACGTTCTTTAAAGAGGGTTTAAATAGATTTTAGTTTATTATAAGCGGAAAAAGCAAGCTTAAGGTTAGATTAAGTTTTTCGAAGAGATTTCTTAATTTTACAGAAAGTTTTGCAATATAAGGGAGAGAACAGAAAGTGAAGTTATTATTTTAGGAAAGGGGCTTAGTTTGGGAAGTGGGAATGTAGAATTCGTTCACATGTTTTTTAAAGGTGTGCGTAGGGAAACCCTTAGAGAGAAAGATGTCTGTCACACATTTAATATTTTTGTAGTGGAATGTCTTTCGGAGAGTGTGAGTGATCTGTAAATAGGATTTTTGGCTACATTTATTTTTTGATGATGAGGGTCAGATTAGTTGAAGTGGAGGGTTTAGCATACTTACTCAGGTCATCTCCTCCACAACTTATCTCATCCTCATCATTAAAAAAATAAATGTGGTCAAAAAATCTTATCACTTATAAGTTCATCAAGACTGACCATTTAGCCCTCCGACCTAACAAAGGGAGAGTTAATTCTATAATTCAGGAGATTAATTAAATTTTAATAGCTACTTCAATAACTAACAAAATTAGTGTTTTTTAATTAAAGTTCATGAAACTTTTAAAACAACATTTAATGTTTATTAGGTTCTATAATACGAATGATAATGAAGGTATTGACATTTCAGAATGATTTTCCTCTAAACTCTTCTCATAAAATAAACTAATCGCCTTTCATTTGCATTAAATATATACACACACAAAAAAAAAAAATTTTTTTGGCTCCCGGTACGATTTAAATTAATCTTTTATATAATTTTATGATGTAATTTTAGCAATAAAGATTGCTGGCATACTGTTAAGCTGAATTGTTGGTTATCATTAAATGTAAAACTTTTAAATATAGGTAAATTTATTTATTGCCTGCACAAACTCAAATCACAAATTCTATAAATAATTTGCAAAAAAGTTAAATCTAAAGCTAAATAAAATTCAATACATTCTAGCACAATATTCTTCATAAATTTTAATTAAATTATCTTCATAAATATCAGGTTAAATTAAAATTTTGTTGTATCCAAATTAAAGAATGATTTACCATTGCTTTCTCATCTGAAAGAACTTAAGTAATTTTTTTTTTTTTAAAGTGTGTGAATCGACTACTGATGGTCATTAGCACTTGGTAATTACTTGAGAATATAACTTGGCAATAATAAAGTGAAATATTTTTTTAAATAAAATAAGAATTTATAAAGTAAAGAATTTGTAAGATCTGAAATTAAGAAGTAATGTTTTCTTTTTATTATCGCATCCATAGTAAGAGATCATAATTAAATAGCCAAGTCAAGTATATCCTTCACAATTGTTCTCCTGAACTGGACAATCTATTGGTATTTAATTTTAAGTATTTGTTCAGAATTCTATTTAAAACAAAAAAAGGGCAGAATAATTAACATTATAATTGACATTTATAATTATAAAAAAATTGGTAAATAAAGAATAGGTCATTACTAGAAGCTGTGTAGAGGTTAGACAATATTGTTCCAGTCATTTTAGCTTTGAAAAGTCTTAACAATAGATATATAAAACATATGAATTACACTTAATAAAATACAAACCTATCTCTTTTTTCATCATTCTATAATAAACTTTCCACACAGTGTCAAGGGACATTCCACTATCTAAAAATATAGCACCTGCTATAGATTCAAATACATCACCGAGAGCCTTAGGGACTTCAACATCTTCAGCTTCTTCTCCAACTAAATAATACTGAAGAAAAAATGAGTTATAAGGAACAATTTTTAAATTTAATACAAAAATAATTATTTAGTATGTATTATATTCTGAGTTGTAAATTAACAATACCAGAATATATGTAACATAAATACTGTGTTTGCATGTGTACAAATGAGCAGCATTTGCATTTATTGACAGAGCAAATACCTTTTGTGATGGTTTTTAAGGGTACTAACAGAGAGCTTTTCTTATTTTTTGAATTATTTAGGATGAAGAAAAGGGCTTTGTATAACTTGAAATTATACACTAGGAAAATATATAGTAATTAGTTCTGATTATCAAGAATAATCTATATGTCAGTATTAAAAAATCTACTAAACGAGGTTTTTGGTTGTGAAATTAAAGCAGATGCTCATTCTAACCCATTATTTCTAATGTTTAGAACAACATTTAATGGAATCAAAAACTTAGCTGGGTGTCTCAAGTTTATAATTGATATTGTTTGAGTGAGGGGAACCATTATTTTAGAAACCTAACCTTGAAAAAGTCAAGAGACAAGATGCCTTATACCTTGGAGTTGTTATTATGTAGCCTAATTCAAGACAATTATTAAATATTTTTATGCAAAACATAGATAAGTGAAAATACATTTTCATAATATATTTCCCCAAAAGTTTACTAAAGTTGAATTAACTTTTAATGAAGTTTAATTAAACTTTTTCCTAAAGTTATATTACCTCAATTTTTAAAGAGCTAAAATTAATCGTTTCTATTAAATATTAGTAATGTAAAATTGAAAAATCTTAATAACAATTTATAGTTTTAGTAACAAATGGTATGAAATAAAATCACTTTCTATAAGTTGCTTCTGTTTAGTCTTATGATGTAGTTTTAGTTTATGCCATGAATAGTATTTATAGTGAAATAAAAATTAGACAAAAACGGTATGATTAAAATAATTTACTATTCTAGGTTAAAATATTTAGACTTTGAATATATTTATGAGAACTAATTTAAGTGTCATAAATAGTCTAACTGTTACATGAATTTTATTATCGATTATACTTTTTTTTTAGCAAATAGCTACAGATTCTATAAGTTCTTCATTGATTTCAGATCAATTAAAACACGTGAAAATTCAGAAGAAAGCAAAAAAAAAAAATAAGGAATATAAAAATATTTTAAAAAAATTTAATTTTATTCCATATAAAAAAGTGTATAATAGAGTTGCAATAATTTATTTGATTTTTTTTTTTTTTTTTCATGAA
>KZ807441.1:232617-249593 GCA_000696205.2 Oncopeltus fasciatus
ATTACATCTCTTTATATATATATAAATTATTTCAAACCAATTAAATTAATAAAATATTTATGACTATCTTTAGAAAGAAGCTTAATAAGCATATTAGGTGGCATTTTATTAGTAGTAGGTAAATGGTATATAATTCAATTAATAATTCATCATTTTCTCTGACAAAATAAATCCTTATATGAATAAATTTAGATCTATGGCTAGTAATATCATTTTTGGCCTACCTAATACCTCCCTTGATAGCATAATAAACAACAAAATGGCTCATTTAAAGAAATAACTAAATCATTTAAAGGAGTTTGAAGCCATAAAATTTCCTGGATAGTAGACCTGAGAGCCATATATTTGACATATAACTCAGCAGTTTTTTTTTTGTTTTTTTTGAAGAGCATGATATAACCTCTTATATCAATTTAAATTTTCCTCCTGAAATAGACTTTCTTAGAGAGAGATTATATATTTTTACTGGTAATTGGGTTATTTTTTTATCAATAGCTGTTTTATTTAAATTTCCATGTGACTATTTTTCTTTTGGGAGGAATTTAGATAATTATGATAAATTTATTTTTATTTTAAAGCTTTAACTTGTAATCCTTAGCTTTTAGGTATTTCATCTATACACAATCAAAATATAAATACATTAACAATTTTTATAATAGTTAAATTATTACAGGGGACATGAGTAGGATCCATAAATTTGGGGAGGCAAAATAACCAGATTCATAGATGTTAAAGAGTGGCTTTAATATTATGTGACTAATTATTCATTAACATTGTATGGTTAGTATTGTATACTTAAGTTAGAATGAATTGAAAATGTAGCATGTTCATAACACTTTATAATAAGTGATACTATTGAAGAAGTTGTTTAATTGAGATAAATTGGCAGAATAAATACATACATTCAAGACTTTAGTCTGCAAAATTTATTTATTTTAAATTAACAAATTATGTTTCATAAATTCACAGATGGATTTATGAAACATAATAACTTAATAGTTAATAAATATTTATTTGGTTGTGGTTTATTATCCCATGAAAATTTTAAACAATTAATGAGAGGGAATAGAATAAAAAAATCTATCTGTCCCAGCCAGGTTCGATTCCTGGCTGGGACAGATAGATTTTTTTATTCTATTCCCTCTCATCAATTGTTCTTAATAGTTAATAAGAGATTAAACTTTCAAAATATGAGCTCTGAAATCATGAAATGAAACTTGCCCATTATCTACATTTAAATTCGTAAATTAAATTTTGAATGTAATTAGTTGCTCACAAGATCATAAAATTATTGAATAAAAACAAAGTTTATCGAAATTACCTGTGTGTTATTGTCAATTATAATACTTCCAACAGGTCTTGGCTGAGGTAAATCTTGAGATGGTGTTTTGACTACTTTTGGCAATACTTTAATTCCAAGCCATGACATGAATATTAAAGCTCCTCTTGGCCCACATTCAATAAGATATGCACCTAGTAAAGACAAATACCATAATTAAAGCCTGTCAAGGAGGGGGAGTTGATAATCTAACTAAATTTCAATGACACCTGTATTATCTGTCACACTAATGGCTCTATCGATGTGTACACTAAGCACACTTACACGAGTCATCTCCTCCACTTTAACTCATCTCATCACCCTCATCATCAAAAAATAAATGTGGTCAAAAATCTTTCTACAGATCACTCACACTCTCCGACAAGAGATTCTACAGCAAAAATATTAAACATGTGACAGACATCCTTCTCTCCCTAGTTCTTACATTGGGCGAACCAAAACTCTATTTCCCATAGAATTAATAATCACAAAATAATAACATTACCATTCTTTCCACTGAACCATATGAACATAAACGCCTATTATCTGAAACTGCTCACATAAACTTACAACACAATCCAGTTAACGACAGAACTGACATAAAACAAATTTCTTCAACTTATTCAAACATTTTAAACATTCTGAAAAACCATTACCTCTCCTCCAAAATAAACCTGTCTAACTTGTCTCCTAGTTCCTTAGGCTACTTATCTGTAATATTTCCTATCATATTTTTAAAATTATAGATTTTTAAATTCTTTTGATACACATAGCTAGTCTTACTTCACTATGTAATGTTATCCATATCCTATTCTACTGAAATTATCAACATCCATATACTATTCTTTTGTTGATTTTTAAATTATTTGATTGGTTAAATAAGTTTATATTAATGAATATTTACATAAGTAAATATTCTTTACAGTTATATATTTATATCTAAAACATTTTAGACTACCAAAAAATAAATTTTCGTAAGATTATGTTTAGTTCATTACTTTTATTAATCATGTAATGCACCCAGTTTTCTGCTAAAGAGATGATTAATCATTATAAAGATTTTCAAGCAGTTGGTAGTTTAAAAGAGACCTATCATATTGCAGTAGACAAAATTCAGTAAACCAGTACATCCTTCCATCTATATAAAAATATATTGATATAATATAGAACCATCAGAAAAACTAATCAAGTTAATAAGCCACTGAATGGGTTAATTCAACAGACTGCTCAAAAACAAAATGATAGTATAGGATTGCTTAGATCATATATGTCAAAGATACGGCCCACAGTTGCTGTTTGTAAGGAGTTTAAATTGAAGACTATGATACGTATCATATATCAAAATTAGATTTTTACACTGAGAAAATATGAA
The DNA here is from genome assembly GCA_000696205.2 of Oncopeltus fasciatus. NCBI lineage: Eukaryota > Metazoa > Arthropoda > Insecta > Hemiptera > Lygaeidae > Oncopeltus > Oncopeltus fasciatus. The sequence continues at coordinate 235,308 of KZ807441.1, forward strand.
TAAACAGATTGTCATCTTCAAAAAAAATTATTTTATTAAAGAGAGTATTTTGAAAGTTGCCGATGTTTTATTTCCATTTCAAAAGTCAATATTGCAAAATATTTCACTGTCAAGTAACAATGTTGCTTCAAGAATAACTGATTTATCTCAAAATTTGGTTCTTCAACTGATGGAGAAAATTAAGGAATTTAAAACTTTTCACTGGCTGTTAATGAGAGCACAGATACTGTTGATACAGCTCAACTTGCTGCTTTTATATGAGCTATTAACAGGTATTAACTGAAGAACTATTAAAGTGCATTGCATTGATATTTATCGCACAATTGAGCATTTGATAGCAGAATATGAACTCAACTGGAATATATTTAGCAGCACAACTACGGATGGGGCTCCTGCCATGGCTGGAAAACATTCGGGCGTTGTAACTAAATTAAAACAGAAGACATCAGGGAATTTTGTGGGATTTCACTGTAAAATTCATCAGGAATCATTGAAATCCAAATATATTAAAATGAACCATGTCATGCAACCTACAATTAAAATAGTAAATATTATAAGGAACAGAGAACTAAATCACCAACAGTTCAGGCAGTTTTTACAAGATTTGGATGAAAGGTTTTCTGATGTCTCATATTTCACTGAAGTTTGTTGCCTCAGTTGAGGAGTAGTTTTAAAAATATTTTTTGTAAAACCAAGCCCTAGCCAAGCTTTCATGTTAGAAGAAGGTAACCCTGTGACTGAGAGTTGATTGCGCCTTTTTGGTAGATATGATTAAACAGGTCTGATCTGACCGAACCTTAATTACTGTATACTGATATAGCACATGGTTATTCTAGTCTATAAACATAAAGAAAGAATTCACTAACCAATTAATGCTTCAACACAGTCAGCAATACTCTTATCAGGAATCGAATGTTGAGTTACTAGATTGTAAGGAAGTGTTGCTTGTGGCTCAGAATCTAAAAGTTGCTGCTCAGCATCACGTGGGACTAGATAGCAGGGAGGAAGCCAGTTATCATGAGGTTCAAATTTACTGGCAATCATGCTTTCCCCAAACACTTTCTTTTGCCCCAAACGATATAATTTCAAGTTGCTAACCTGAAATAAAATTATGTATATATAAATTTTAAAAATCATAAATTGAAAAAGCCACAGTCATTATACAAGCTGTAGTGCACAAAGTGAAGTACTAGGTAATATAATTTTTTAAATTTCATTTGAAATAATTTTATTTTATTTTAAGTAACTACACTATTCCAATATGCATAAAATGTTTGAGTAGTATTTGCTCAAACATTTTATGCATATTGGAATAGTGTAATTATTTAAAAATACATATTGTAGTCAATCATGCAATAAGTAATGTCCCTCATTATAATTACTATGGATAGTGAAGGGGAATTCAAAATTTTACTACTACATTGTTGTTATTGAGACATAAAATTTTTTTAAAGAACTTTATAAGTGTAAAGTATAATTTTTTATTATAATAGAAATAAGACAACAATACAATTTTTTTTAAAAAAAAGCTTGATAGTGAAGAAATTTATTAATGTAGTTACATTAAGTTACATAGTTATGATGGATAAAAACTTACCCTTAACTTTTACTCTTAACGGCCAGTCTAGACCAAACTTTCTAAATATTCCCTTAACTTACTTATAAATTTTCAATTGTTCACATTGACAACTTTATTGAAAAGTAAGAAGCTTTTAGGATACCACCTTCACTTTCATTGATTACAAAGACTTTTAGAGTAATTTAACAAAGCATGATGAAAAGCAGATCTCTAAAAATATTTAAATCCATGACTTTCATTCACTTGAATTATGATGATAATCATTTGTAAAATCATAAAATTTTACAATTTGTAAAAATTGTAATGATGCAGTAGGAGTAAATTGGAATTTGTTATCATTATCAAATTATCAATCATTATTCAAAATTTCTAATATGCTTTGCGTAATACTAATAGTCATGAGGAAGAAAACAAAATAAAGATATTTATTTGGACATCTAGTTGTTAAATTTATACAGCCTATACAAACCTGTTTTGATCTAAGATGACTCAATTTCCCTTCATGAATATTTTCATGAGTACAATAAAGATAAGTAGTGATGGCATATTTTAAAAAAGAATCACCAATTGTCTCGAGCCTCTCCAAGTTTATTCCATCATTAGCATTTGACATTGTGAGAGCTTGAAGAAGAATAGATGGGCTTGGCCCTGGGTGACCTTTTAAGTCAGGCTGAGCGTCAAAACTGAATATGCTCTCCTCTGAAATATTGTCAATAAATTAAAAAACTTAAAATATACATGTACTATATGAGTGTAATTCAACTCAAGATCATTTAGAAATTCCTTAATAGTGACTACATTTTATTTCAAGGCAAATATTAATACAACAAATTTTTGTATTACATCTGCTAATCTAAGGCATATTAACAGCATCCAAACCGCAATCCTTTTTAATTCAATTATTATAAATATTTATAAATTATAATGCTGTTCCAAAGTATTCTTCCCCCTACAAAACTGCCTTCTTCACAATTATCAGAAATATAATTAACCACCATAATATAATATTTTCAAAGTCATGAAAATGGGATCTTAGCGACGCGACGTCCCCTCACGTCTTCATGATAGCCCTGAAGATATAAGCCCTTACAATGCAAGCCAAAATGTTGGCAGTTAATTTAAAAAATACAATTTTTTAAATTTGTAATTTTTTGGATCTAGCTTGACCGAACCCCAACAAAAAATATCTAATAATAATACTTAAGGTAAAAAAAAAATCCATTGCATTCTTCTGTTATGTTTCATTTCCCATAAAGTTAATATTTTTTTAAACAATTAATTAGAGGCAGCGGCTCGTATTCCGCCTACGCGTATGCCTTCTCTTCAACAGCTTCAACTTGAAAGTTGGCTGCCCTTTCTTCATCATCGGCTACTCGTTCATAAAATATTTTTTTATCACGCTTTTACAGCCAATAACTGGGATCCTAGGTTCCTGTCTTTACGAATTACCTCGACATAACCACCTAACCTGCTTTAACACTCTCGATCTTTAAAATATTTAACAAAGCATATTGTTCTCATTCTACAATTATTTTCAATTATATATCTTACAGTTCAAAAATGGCGTNTATTATATCAATAACTTCATAATTATCTACTTTAAAAGCTATTCACTTTTGTCATAATTTCCAATCGCTACTCAATTTACTATATACCATAATCGTAAAAAGCATTTTTGTTTAATGAAACACATCCTGCAGGCTGAGGCCCCATTGTCTTTTCCAATCAAGGATAAAGGAAGAGAGAAAAGTATCAACCTTGTAAAAAAAACCAGGAGGATGATGCCGAGTTGCCTAACAAGGTTAAAAGAGCCAGGAACCTGCCTACAAGCAGGTGAAGGAAATAGTAGGAAAAAAATTAATTTTAGGAGAGTAGTTGTAGAAGAATTGAGAGTACCCTTGGGTTCAACAAGTCAGGGAAACATGGAAGGTCCTCAAGTCTGTGCGCTCTACGAAAGGAAACCCTGTGCCAGTTATGACTAATGGAACATGCAATAGGAGGCCCTGTTAAAGGAAGACAGGAACTATTTTTGGTTTCTCTTTAGCATATTTATCATTCCTAGAACTCTTGACTTGTTCAAGTAGAGAAGTACAAGGTGTTGAGAAAAGTAGTAAAGTAGCAGGTCCCAGAGGGATCACAATGGAGGTTTTGAAAGCAGGAGTTGAGAAAATGTTAGAGGTTTTGACAAGTATGGTGAACATGGGCAAGAGAGGAGGAGCTCGCTGAGGAAATGAAGACCGGGCATTAGTTCCATTTAAAAGAAAGATGATAGGAAAGTTTGTGAAAACTATAGGGGAATTTTAGAGCAAGTTGCTGTGGGCCACATTGTTGGAGGTCTACTCAGAGACAGGCGTGAGTAGTAATTTGTAGCACAGGAAGAACAGGCAGGTTTTAAAGCTGGTAGATCATGCATTGACAACATTTTCATGCTTTATTGAAAAATATTGAGCCAAGAGATAGTGTCTCAACACTAAAGAAACTGTGAACTGCACTTCGAGAGGCAGGAATAAATGAGTCCTTGATACAAGCCACATGCCACCAGCATTGCAATGAGAATTACAGAGTAAAAAATGTGAAGAGATTTTCATCAGCTTTCCATGCCACCAAAGGCCTTAAACAGGGATACCCATTGTTGCCTTTGCTTTTTAAAATTTTTTTGCATGAGGAGGTGAAGAAATTGAGTGCTGGATGTGGTAGAATTGAAATCTTTTGACTGAATGACTATGACGCGAGCAAAGGTTACTTTTTGTTGATAAATACATATCCTTACAAACCTATTTTTATATAAATTATTTTAATTATAATTTTACACCACACACACACACACACAAATGAAAGTGACAAATGGTGTTGACGAGTTTGACAAATACGATGGGGTCTCAGAGGATTGGTAGTATCTCAAAGGACTAAAAGTATGCTTCAGAAATACTGGAATAAAACACCACAAAAAACCAAGGGACTTCCAACTTGGCTGTTTGGGGTGTCACCCATCAAGCTGTGCTTGACCACTTACGTCTTACAGCATTGAGCAATTTTTCCTACCAAGATGTTGTTGATATATTAATTATTAATAAGTATTAAAAGAGGCGCGCTGCCCCATTATCACAGAGGTTGAGGTTCACAAGACAATTTAGGATAGAGGGCGAGTCTGTAAGTTCGAGTTGACCCTCAGGGCTTTGTCAATTCACTACGAGTTTGGGGACAACTTAGATGAGCATCTCCGGGAGCAGCTAATACTTGGTATTAACCTTCTCCACATTCAAAAAGTTTCCATGCTTTCCGATGGCATAAATACAACAATGAATCTATTGCAGAAAGTGTCTGGTATTTGAACGTGAATGTTCAATTTTGATTTTTTTTAATTTTCTCTCAAAGTTGATTTACGTTTTACTTTATAATGAATTTCAAATGTCAATTTTAGTTGAACACGATTAAGGAAAATAAATTTTGTTGGAAACAAAACTTCAATCTGTTAAAAATTTTAATTGAAAATAAAAGAGACAATTTGGTAAATTAGGTAGTTGATTGAGTATTACTGCGAAATGGTAAATTTAATTATAAGGTATTATCAATTCAAAAGAGAGTTTTATTAATGTAAAGGAAACAGACAAAATCATATTTTGAACAAGTTTCAGTTTATTTGATGGACTTGAGTCTTAGATTAAGTAAATGTATTCGAATCTTTATGTCCTATGAATTAACGTTCCGAAGTCCAGCACCTCAGTATCACAATTCAGGCAGTTGCTTCTGAGCCTTCCTACTGGAACATCTACCCTCACACATATCGATAATCAAACTCTTAGAAATTGATATTATTGGATTGGCGGCTTATTGATTCTTCAACCAACCACATCGACTGGACACCATCGACCATCAACCCACCTGGATCCTGACATTCTGGTGAGGACTGGATAAAATTTTTTTTTCCTTCCAGGAAACCTCTCCACATTGAAGCAATTGCCCATCATATTATTGATAAGGTAACCTCCTTCTTCTTCAACCTAAACATTGTTTGTTGTTCTACTTTACCTTTACTTCAAAAACTTAACTTTGAATTAAATCGAGGGGGGGGGGGATGGTGGATTCACTAGCTTAGATGAATATAGGTAAATCTCCTCACTCACATTCAGGCGAACACACCCAATTAAATACCTGGAACTTCAAAGAACCATCGGCAAAACTAGACAAAAAAACTAACTCGGCCCGATTATACACTGCGTTCCAAAAAATTGATGGCTAGAGTCAGGTTTCACCAGAGGTACCATTTATATATATTAACAAAAAAAGAAGGATTGTTTTGGAAAAACTTTAAATTCCATAATAAGAGCAATGTTTTCTACATGGAAAATGGGCCTATGGTATATCTTGTTTTATACAATTTCATACTAAAATGAATTTAGACTTGAATAAATTTTTATATTCTTTTAGATGTAATAAATTAATTTGTCTAAAGAAATTAAATGAGTGCTTATGTTTTAAATTATATTATTTTTAATAAGGAATATTTGTTTTCATTTTTTTAAATAACCTTTTGCCATTTAGAATGAAATGGAAACGAATGGCAAATCGTACGCCTGGGTTGCCATAGACAAGTTTATGAAAACCCCTTAAAACAAAAAATAAAAAATTTTCCCAATAAATAAAATAAAAATATAAATATTACCATTATTAGATTTTTTTAGTCATGGAAATGTGAACTTAGGGACAGGACATCCTCTCTCGTCTTCATGATAGGCAGCCCTGAAGATGGCTTACAATTTAAGCCGAAAGGTTGGCAGATAATCTTTGAAAAAATACACTATTTTAAATTTGTATTTTTTTGGATCTACCTTGACCGAACCCTAACTAAAATCATCTAATAATAATATCTACGGTCAAAAAACTCTCCATTTGAATAATGGCTAATATTAGATGTCACATCTAATAATAATATCTACGGTCAAAAAACTCTCCATTTGAACATATAAATATTACCTTCTTCCGAGATGACACTGATTTCCTTAAAAGGAATATAAGGAGTTGAATGTGCTGAAGGTAAAAGAGGTACTACATCAGGTGGCATTTTGTAACATTCCAATTTGAACTGAAGATCTTTTGTCATTACCGGTACCAGCTCAGAATTTATAGTTCCCAATTTGTCAATAATAAATTGCTTTTCTGCTTTGATGAGCATACTCTGTTGTTTAATCTTTTCAATATTTTCTTTAATAGATTCTTCAAAGTGTTCTGATTCAGTATATATATCTTCCTAAAAAAGGAATGGAAAAAATAACAATAAAATAAAATAATTTTAATAGGATAATTAGTAAGTTTTATGATACAGTCAATTCACTTTAAACAATATAAAATTTATATTATACAAGAAACTGTATAATTCAAGAAAAATATATACAAGTCTTTACAAAAAGAAAAATTTTTATCGATGAAAACTCTTACATAAAATTGTTTTCTAATTGGTCGATTGTTTTACTCTAATCAAATAATTCAATTCATGAACAGATCCACTGATTTATAGTTTTGTGAACCCACTGGTGTTTGGTATATTTTACTATGATATTTTATTAGTAAAAAAAAAAATCTAAAAATCAGGAAATGCATAAACTAAATTGATCTCAATTTTCAGTAAAAATGGACATAGATGTAAAAAGTTAAAAAGAATAAATGATTAGTTTTATCTTAAAAGCGGAAAAGGAGATTGAAGGAACAATCTAATGTCACTGAGGCTGGCTGGGAAGGGCTGGGTGGGATGAGGAGTTTGATCGCCCTTCATTTTCAATATCCATTATTGAGTGCCTTTTATAGAAATGCTATACAATTAAATTTTTTAATAAGTGATACATTTTTTAATATAAATAATAAGTAAGACATTGATAATTATTCAATTTGATCTACCTCTATAATAAATTCCACTATCCCTCATTCAATTTTAACCAAAAATAAATCTGTCTAGAAATTTATAAAAGGAAGCCCATGAATGAAAACATTAATAATGTAACATTTTATGTATTAGCTCTACTAGCCAGCTAATGTAATTATTTATTTTTTTACAATTGCATAATTATGAAGTAAATCATGATGTTCTAAAATCTTTTGATAACAATAATCCAGAATTTCATTAGGAAAAAACTGAAAGATGTGGCAAAAAGAGCATTGACACTCACTCAAATATGAATGTTAAATACTATCATTTCTGGTATCTAGTGGATAGAATCGGAGAAAAAACTGAAAAATCATTAAAATAATGCAGTAAGTTTTAATGGTACAGGTACAAAATTTTACAGTTAATTTAATTTTAATTTATTAATTTTTAATTTTTTTAGTCAATTTATAGGTATATAAATTTCAATTTATAATAATAAATTTTTAATTTGCCAAAATATTTTCTATGATGCATATTTCTAATTACCAAAAAAATGAAAACATAATAATTTATGCCAAAACACAATATTTTCATTAATTTAATGTTTCAAAGTGATAAATATAGATGAATGAAATTAAAGAAATTTATGAGATGAAACAGTTTTGCTGATAAATTACAATTATTATTATTATTAATTTGTTAACAGGGCAGTATCAGGGATTTAAATAAGGTAACATGTGATTCTACTGACTAATAACAGTTTATGTTAAATTTTAATAATCTATACAAGATGTTCATCACGTAGGCTTCCATGGACCTCAGACTTATTTACCAATACTTCATCCGGGTTCAACTGTGTCTTAGAGTTTTTAGGTGCCAAGCTTTCACACATCGTGTGATGGCTTCTTCAGGGCTGAATGGAGAATGCTATATATAATTCTCCATTCCCTGAAGAAGCCATCACACGATGTGTGAAAGCTTGGCACCTAAAAACTCCAAGACATGGTTGAACCCGGAAGAAGTATTGGTAAATAAATCTATACAATATTAACAATCAATGTATAGTATTAAATAAATAACTACTCATTAATTTTTGAATAAATAATAATACTGATATAATAATTGTAATAACGTTCAGAATAATGTTTAAGTAACTTTATGTTACCTTTACTTGAGGAATCAATTCTTCAGATTCCCATGTCCAAGATTCAGAACTAGAACTTTGTAATTCCAAGCTCTCCTTTCTTTCCACACTTGAATCATCCACAGCTTCAGCTAGATAATCACCCCTGAAATTAATAAGAGATAAAATTTATATAAATCACTTTAAAAAAATGAGCACATTTTTTGTTTAATCCCCCATTTTATGACTTTTATACAGTATAAAAATCACAGAAAAACACACAAAAAATTATCCGCTAATAATCTCTAAGGTCAAAAACTCTCCATTGAATTTATTATCTGTTTAGGTACAAATGTTAGAGATAAGATAAAACTAGAATAAAAAATTCCGATTTCAACACATGTCAAAAGGAACAAGCCCTCAGATTATCTAAGTTATTCCTCTTTTAAATTTACGATCAGCAAAGTTTTTTGTTTTTATTAGATTCTGAGTATCAAAATAAACCATCAAATTTTGAAAAGGAGGGATGTATATTTTTAGTTTCAGGTAGATTACAATAGGTTACTTTCTCAGAAAATTAAATTTAAAAAAAATTATCAACATTTTATAAATAATGTGTAAAACCACACGTGTGAGCATTTGGAATATGAGTTAGATTTTAAGTTAATGATGAGTGATTAGGCTGACTTTCGCACAATCACCCAATAAAATATTTTTATTTATTCTAGGTGTAAGTATTTACCTAAATGTTATTTTGAGACGACCAACTCCACTATCAGAAGAATCAGAAGTTTCAGACTCAAGAAACATTTCATCTGATTCATCTGAATCTCCCTCAGAACTATAATAATCATACGATTGGTTATCACCAACATCCCAGCTAGTAGGAGATCCGTAGCGAACCTGGAATAAAAAATTAGCATCATTTTTTAATGAATCATTAACCTATCATTTAAGGTCTATTAATTAATCAAATTATAAAGAAAATATGTTTAAAAAATTGCCAAATAAAATGGAATATAGAGTGATCCGATTTAAATTAAAGAAAAAATTCAATTTTTGGGAGACTAAATTAACTATACATAAAATTAATTTTATTTCAATAAAACCCATACACATACACCAACATACATCACATTGATAATGGTACAAAGTTAGGAAAATATTTCACCTAATATACACAATGTTATTTCCTTTAGTAAGTATTTATTATTGTTAATAAATAGAAAACAGACCAATCAGTACTGATCCGCTTTCAGGATGATGCTTATCTTTTATATCCTCCTAGCCAGTTACTTGAATAGATAAGGTCAATTTTTTATAATAATCCAGTACAACCTTTATATTAGCTTTATCACAGATTGTCAAAGAATGTATTTTTTTTTTTTTAATCTTACACAATTTTTGAAGTTTTCTAAACATTCTTAATTCTCGTAAATTACCCAAATAGTTAGAAATAAAATAAACATAATATTAATAAATAATATAAGTATTAAACTTAAGTAGCTCACTGAGTAATAATACTTTTATTTCTACGGTAATTTTGGGATCTTAGACAGTGATTATTTTTTATTTTTCTTATTTTTTTTATTTTTGAATCAGCATTGATCGGGAAGAAAAGGATCTCCTTTAAGAACCAAAAGATAAGTGTCTGGTAAGTGACTACAGGGACATATTCACAGAGCTAATCGGTGTAAATGGAATCTAGAGGAGAACATATGAACCAGATTGAAGATAATAATACACATTGTACAAACCATTTAGATAGGTTGAGTGAGTTGGGCTGGCCATTTGGCAAGAATGTCAAAAAGCCTGTAAATGACACAAGAAGTCAAGGAAAGGAAAGGCTGTAAAGTGTTGATAAAGCTAATCCGAGGAATATCCTGGGTATGTGGAAGTGGATGGCAGTTGCACTCAACAGATATGATTGACAGAGAATACTTGTGGAGACTGAGGCCCAACTTAGAAGTAAAAAATTATCAAACTAATGTTCTCAAGACTATCATAATTAATAATAACAAAATTTAAAGATAATATTTGATTATTAACAATGAAATAGTAACTGGGACATAAATAATACTGTTATATATTATATATTAATAACAATTTTAAGTGCTAACTTGTAAGTGCATTTAACTGCAAGATAGTATTAACCTAACAGAAATTGGTTAATAGCACAAAAAAAAAAAACAAGTTGACGCATAACAAAACATTCTACACAAGGTAAGGTAGGAACACACAATAATTAAACATACCATAGAAAGCTCTGGAGGAAGATCTTTGTCTAACTCATTATTGAGTTGAGCCATATCATTTGACCAAGTTCCGATTTCCATCCAGTGATCATCATTCTCTTTTTCTCCATCTTCAGATGTTAAATCATCATCATCTTTCTGACTTTGAGCAACTGATAAATCATCAGAATCTTTATCATCATCAATTTTCTGCTTATCCTTCCCTTCCTCTTCTTTTCCTACATCTTTCAAAGTTTCTGCTCTCAATAGATCCATATCTTTCAAAGTTTCGTTCACCGATTGGGTAGGATTTCCTTCAATTTCTTTCTTTCTCGCTTCCATTCGTGACTTTTTTAATACATCAGCAAGGCTCCAGCCGAAATCAAGAGGAGCCCATTCAAAATCTGCAAAATCAAACATCTATTATAGTAATAAGTAGAAAACTCCCTTTCTGTCATTCTGGGTGAAACATTTTAGATAATCACAATTGAAGGAATAAAATAAGAGGGTGCAAGGGTAGCTCTTGGGATTCATTCGAGGTTCAAAAACCCACCCTGCACAAGCTTTTATCAATAAATAAAAGCTTAGATAATGTTTTTTACAAATACAAATAACTAATAACAAATTGGACCTCTAAGTAATTAGAAATTTACTAATTATTCTTAGTTATCTCCTGTATTGAAATAAGGAATAACTAAAATAATATTGCACAATGAAACAAAAAAGGAAAATTAAACACTGAGGATCGAAAAAGATTTGTGTATACTTACTATCCCTTCGCTATCGCAGAATGTAGAAGAAAGGAAAAAATAAGGAAAGAACTGAATGGAATTTTCTCCTCTAACTAAGATAAAGAAGAATAAAGACAAAATAAGAAACTTAATATAAAATGAGACATAAAAAAAAAAAAAAAGAAAGAAGTGAAAAAATGTTTTAACTTTCAATCACTAATCAAGCCATACCATTAGTGCTGACATCATAGTAGTTTTAAAATATTGGTGCCTGGATCTTGATATGGACATTACAAACAAAAATATGAGTATATATAAATATTTAAGAAATCTAATAATACAAGTTTAATAATTCAGTGTAATTCAATATACGAAAAGAAAGCTGCCTTCGACTATAAATAAAATTTTCACCAAATTAAATAAAGTATAATTGGATAATTTTTTTTAACCTTTATTTACTTGTTTCATTCTGTTAAAAATAAAAACATTTTGTAATTTGATTACAATGAGTAGTAAAAATGACATTGAATGACAATCACATGAAGAGAGGTGACCAATGACACAACTCTCAAATTTGTTCACGTAGGCTTCGTCGGTCGTCAGATGTATTTACCATTACTTGGTCCAACCCGGAAGATGAAATGGTAAATAACTCTCAAATTATTTACAGACTAGGTCCCCAGAAGGTCACGGGGCCATCTTCTTTGAGTCGACAGGGAGGATTGTAGGGGTTGGAGTTGGAAGACAAGGTCTGTGCAAGTGGATTAGGATGGAATGACAGTTTACTGTGGAAAAGGCTGAAGCGGGAAGAAATGAGATCCTGAACAAAAGGGATATTATAATCATAGTGAAGGGAGGAATTGGATACGTAAAAGGGAGCATTTGCGATTATTCTGAGGGTTTTGGATTGAAAGGACTGGATTCGTTGGATGTTGGAAGGCTTGGCGGCATCCCAAATTCCTACACAGATTGGTCGCAGTAATGTCTTGTAGAGCGTAAGTTTTTTTCTATTGGAATATTGGAATTCCTATTCATGAGTCTGTATAGGAGTCCTTGTCGTCGATTGAGTTCTTGTCTTTTAAATTTAATATGTTCACCCCATGTGAGTCGTGAGTCAAGATGGAACCCCAGGTAACGAACAGAATTTGAGGGTGGTAAAGGAATATTGTTAAATTTCACAATTTTAGGAAAGTTTTTCTTTCGTAATTGGAAATTAACTTGAACACATTTCGCTTCGTTAATTTTTATTCTCCATTTGCCACACTTTTTCTGAATGTTATAAAGATGATCTTGCAGGTAGAAGCAGTTTTAGGATCGGGGTAGAAAGATAGGATAGCCTTGATAAATAGGATAGGTCAAAGCACACTACCTTTAGGAACTACCGCTTCCACTTGGTACAAATTTGAGTAATCTAATCCTTGCCGAACCCTAAAGCAACGGTAGGATAAGTAAGACTTAAGGATTAAGTAAGTGTTACTAGGAAGTATGGATTTCAGTTTAAACAGAAGCCCACTGTGCCAGACTCTATCAAATGCTTGAGAAACATCCAAAAAAGCTGCTGGGCAGAGTACTCTTTGTGCTCAAGGGAAAGGGAAATGTAGTCTATGACGCGAAACACTTACTGGACAGTAGAATGCTTACTTCGGAAGCCAAACTGATGATTTGGGAGGATATTTGAGGGTTCAATGGAAGGCATAATTCAATTTAGCAAAATTTTTTCAAAAACCTTAGAGAGTGAAGGAAAAAGACTTATGGGATGGTAGGATGAAGGGTAATATGGTGGTTTTACAGGATCGGGAAATAATATTGTCGGAATTTTTACAAAGGAGTGGGAAGTGTGTAGTTCGGAATATATAATTATAGATCTAGGTAAGGAATATAATTGCCTTCTTGGGAAGATTATGGAGAATTTAACCAGTGATTAAATCATACCCAGATGATTTGCGCTTAGGAAGACAAGAGATTATATACTTGACCTCGGAAGGTATTACTGCCTTGAGTGGTAAAGACTATATAATGGCGTGTTCAGAGACTCCTCAGTCTCCATGGCATTGGACAAGTCTAAGGGTTCTAAATGAAGAGTAAATGTTTGCTTGAGGTGCTGGGCAAACATTTTGGCTTTATCTTTGTCAGATGAAGCCAAGGAACCACCTCCTCAGCGCAATGGGGTAGAAGCTTCATGGCTCTTAAGGATTCTGCGAGTAGCAATCCAGAGGGATTTGTCTCCTGCTGAGAGGGTAGATAGATGGACATTAAAAGCCTCATTTCGCAAAGCACCTAATTTTTGCTTAGAAGCCTGAAAAGACAAATCAAATTTTTGGGATCTGTGGGTTGTCTATATTTTTGGAACAATGCCCTTAAGTAGTGTTTCGCTCTGATGAGCTTTTTAAACGAATCTGGGAGTGGCTTCTGGGACTCAGAAGAGTATTTGGTAAATTTTGGTTTGAGATTGGCCATATATATGCATTGCTGAAGGTTTATGGCAAAGGAGTGCACAGCATCATCTAGATCGTCAGAGGTCTTCAGAGAAATTCCTAGATCAAGAGACTCTTCTACGAGAGTTCTAAACAAGATTCAGTCGGCTGGACTATTAATTAATTATTGCCCCCTTCGATGCAGGCCACACTCTTTTTGTAAATACCCCCATATACCCCCCACTCTTCCACTACCCACCTTGTCCATCTCAAAAATCTTGTATTAGTTGTTTATTAATTAAATTTTAATTTTTTTATATTTATAAATGCTTCATTTTTTTTTTT
>KZ807441.1:271470-286973 GCA_000696205.2 Oncopeltus fasciatus
AAATAAGAAAATCATGACATGCCGCAAATGCTCTTTATTTGGCTTAAAATTAGACATTTTTAACACCAAAGAAAGGTATGATACGTCCACGTAAACGACTTAAAAACAACTGACTTTTGTAAACAAATGACTAACAAACAAAATAGCGTTTAGAGATAAGCAAATCCTTCAATAGGCTAAGAGCGCATTCTATTGGAATTAAAACGACATTTTAAACTTGCATACCTGGTATTGTGTTTAGAGATCACTAAATCTCAATCATTTTGTTCATTGTACACACATATTGACCTTAGGACTGTATAACCTATAAATCTAATGTCTTGTGGTTTATTAATTTATACCAATATAACTGAGGTGCAAATTTATCATATTGTGTAAATCATCATATTATAGTTCTGTCACTAACAAATACAAGAGTTGAATTATACATATTTCGTAATATTAACTAGCAAAATATTAAGTTTTTAAGTTAGGGAATGCATGACATACATAAACCATAACGATTAATATAATATGCACAATTCACAGAATATTTTATACAATGAAGCAAATTTTTAAATAAAAGCTATATCAATGATCCTGAGGATGAAACATATGTGCAGTTAACTTATATACATCACTTATTTTATACTTAATTAAATTAAAATAACAAAACTAATAACAGAAAAAAAACTTATAAAAATATAGCACATATCTAATTCATTTATAACAAAAATTAGATAAATAAATAAGGGATGACATTAATAACTAATTTAATAGATTTATTTTCTTATAACTTTACTACATTGGAAAAAAAAAAAAATTTGAACAATAATTTTGTAGCTGTTCCAATTAAGATATTGTCCTCAAATTGCATTGAGTAGGTCTGCATAATTAAGTAAATAATTGTTTTTTGTCTTGCCACAAATATATTGATCAAGTAAAAAATATTGATTTCATTTATTTACCAAAAATAGTAATGACCTAAATCAACATTTTTCATAATGAAAAATCTCAATTTTATTCCATGTACTCTTGATTAGACTTTAAAGTAGTCCTTGATTCCAATAAATTTAATTAATCTACCCAAATATAATTATGGAAAAGTTTGAAAGTCATCACTTACCCATTGTATTCAATACTTGAAGAAAATCATTGATAATTTCATAAGGATCCTTCTTGGGATCAGGTATGTCTTTTAGCTCATCTAGGAAGCTATCATCATATATTTCAGTAGGATCATAACGATGATCATCAAGAAAGTCTCGTAAATCATACATTTCATTAGCAAGTACATCTGTAAGCTCACAAGATTGATATTTAAAACATTCCAAGAGGATTTCTTTTGGGCGTACATTAAACCTGAAACAAACTTAACATAAGTTAAATATTTTATAAACTAACTTAAATTTTAGATACTTCCAAACTGAAGTAATAACCCTAATAACATCTTTGCCATAATGAATAAAATCTTATTAAAAACTATTAAACCAATTCTATCAAAACTAATGAATTCAATACTAAGCTTTTAGAAATTTTACAAGAGAACATTCTCAGAGAGTAGGTCATACTGACCAAAGATTGTGGTGTGGCTCAGGAAACTTACATCAAATAAGAGGCTTTCAGTCACTATTGTATCAAATAATCAACTATTAAAGTTTGTAGTATATTCATCATTGTATAATGAAATAAAAAATAAGTTTCACATTTTTCAAGAGTGTATCATAAATCATAATGGCATATAGATGTATGAATAGCTAAATTAATTTCATGGAGCTTAAAAATATTAAAGTTAATAATAAGTTAATAAGCAAAAGAATATTAACAAAATATTATAATTAAAAAATTAATGTGAAATGTAATGTGATTTCACTGAACAAGCACACTCTATTGGTAATGTAATAGAAGTATATTAATTTTGGTTACAATCATTTCCATCAACCAGGCAATAATTAGTTATAGCACATTTCCTGTGAGAAAATCAAATATTTCACATAAGTAACATGGTGACTTTAATAAAATTATTAGAAATCATCACCAATCATACAGTCCCTTGGTTCTTCATATCATGGGCCAAGAGCCCGATAAAAGTTCTATAACAATTCTGTAGATGAGAATTCATGAATAGGACTCCCTCAAGAGAAGATAAATAGGAAAATATTTTTTAACTATTCATATCTTCAACTAATAGCTTGATAACAGTTGTGGTAGTCATTTCTTGGGGTTTTGATCCTTCACAGAGACTGGTGAGTGAAGTGGTTTGAGCCAGGACAAATAGCCATTTGATGTTCTCAAAAGGATGCCAAGCTAATATCAGCATACATGTTAAAAATTCTCAGAATTGTTCTGACTGAGTTCATGTACAAGTAATCTAGCATTCTGGTTTTCAGCTCACTGAGATAATGTGATTTGGCTGCAGATCCACTTCGCATCATTATATTCCTTGCAGCGCACTAGGTCATTTAACATTATATTCTGATATTATATAGGAAATATTCTGATATAATACTATTTCCCTAATCTGGAAAATCCTCATCCTATTAACAGTTTTCAAAAAAAAAAATACTGATAAAACAAATGATGCCTTCCATTGAACCCTTCAGTATTCTCTCAAATCATCAGTTCGGTTTCCGAAGTAAGCATTCTACTGTCCAGCAAGTGTTTCGCACTGAAGACTACATTTCCTCTTCCCTTGAGTGCAAAGAGAACTGCCCAGGAGCTTTTTTGGATGTTTCCCAAGCATTTGATAGAGTTTGGCACATCGGTCTTCTGTTTAAACTGAAATCCATACTTCCTAGTAACACTTACATTATACTTAAGTCTTACTTATCCAACCGTTTCTTTTGGGTTTGGCTCTGATGTCTACCAAGTGGAAGCCGGAGTTCCCCAAGGTAGTGTGCTTGGACCTATCCTATATATCCTGTACACTGCTCGATCCTAAAACTTCTTCTAAAAACCTACAAGATGACCTTGAAAAAGTCAAACAATGGTGTGGTAAATGGAGAATAAAAATCAATGAAGCAAAATGTGTTCAAGTTAATTTCCAACTGCGGAAAAAAGGCTTCCCTGAAATTGTGAAATTTAACAATATTCTTTTACCACATACAATTTCCGTTCGTTACCATGGGTTCCATCTTCACTCACAACTTACATGGGGCGAACATACTAATATTAAAAGACAAGAACTCAATCGGCGATATGGACTTCTATGCAGACTAGTGAAAAAGAATTCTAATCTTTCGATAGAAAACAAACTGATGCTCTATAAAACCTTATTACGACCAATCTGGACATACGGGATAGAAATCTGGGGTGCCGCCAAGCCTTCCAACATCCAAAGAATCCAGTCCTTTAAATCCGAAATCCTCAGAATAATTGCAAATGCTCCCTATTACGTATCCAATTCATCCCTTCACCACAATATTAATATCCCTTTTGTTCAAGATCTCATTTCTTCCCACTTCACCCTTTTCCACGGTAAACTGCCATACCATCCTAATCCACTAACACAGACCTTGTCATCCAACTCCAACCCTTACAACCCTCCCTGTTGACTCAAACAAAGATGTCCCTGTGACCTCCTGGGGACATAGTCTGTAAATAGTTTAAGAGTGGTGTCATTGGTCATCTTCTCGCCTCATGTAATTTTCATTGAATGACATTTTTAATTTTCATTATAATCAAATTACAAAATGTTTTTATTTCACAGAATGTAATAAATAAATTAAAGTAAAAAAAAAATTATACAATCATAGAGATGGAAATTCGGCAAGTTCATGTTGCTCCCTTATACTGGATTTTATTTGTTATTAAATGTTATATATTTATATTTGATGGTTAATAATAATCTATCAGAATTTAGATATTAAGAAACAAATATTAATTTTAAAATATATATTCAGTAAAGAAGGTTTGCAACTCTGTTGCTCAGAGTTCTTCAATCAGAACAGAACTATTTTCTAATGAAACAGAGAAACATAGTGGTCAAATACAATGCTAAAATAAATACTTTACTTTTACAGACATAACATTATGTGTGATACATGTGATATATAAAAGCAAATGCTTACCTTAATATTGAAACAATGTCACTAGCTGTTTCCACCTGGGAATTTAATTCTTTTTCCAAATATTTTACTTGAGCTTCAATAGCACCTGGTTGGACATTACTGGATGTAAATAGAGGTGAAGTTAATCCTATAAGCCTAGGCACCTCAGTTGAGTCTTTTAGGTTTAATATTATCTGAAACATATAAGAACTTATTGAAGGGGAAGAATAATTATACAAAAAATAAAAAACAATAGTATAATTTTTTAAATAATATGAAAATGAAATTTTATCTCACTGAGTTAAAAACAATAAAAAAAATGGATGAACATCACACAACCTTTTCTTAACCTAACTCTTTTGAGTGTTAATAAATGCCAATAATATTAGTTAAATTATTAATAATATTGATTTGATTGACTTACATCTGAACTTATAGCCTTTGAACAGGGAAAGTAAGGTCACACAGCATATGTGACATAAACAACAACTTACCTTAATATTGAAAAAATGTCACTAAATATTTATATTTTAAGGGAATTAAATTATTTTTCCAAATAATCCACTTGAGCTTCTTCTAAACACCTGTTTGGTATTACAGGTGCAACTAAAGCTCAAAAGTACATATTTACTACCTTTTATCAATGTTAACTTTTAATTAAATAAGTTATAAAACAACAAAGACCCTTTATTAAAATTAATATATTATTATTCTTCAATTGAAGTAAAAAGATATTGGTCAATTTTTTAAACTGATAGACAATGCTTGTGCTTTTTACATACTATACAAGTAAATTTACACTATTTAATGAAAAAGGAAAAAACTTATATTTTTTATACATGCAATTTCTTATTTTTATTTTTCATTGAGTAGTGACAACTGTCATTTCATTAATAGCATGTAATACAATTTTTTCTTTCTTTTTTACTTTAGAAATAGCTGTCAGTTTGAAAGTCACATACAAAACCAAAAGCAACATACTTCAATTTTCTAACCTTTAAATCTTCTAGTAAAAAAGATCCAATCTTTAAGTTAGGACAAATTAACTTAAACTTGAAAGATGAACACTAATTTTCTGCTGCTGAAGGTGAAAACTTCTGGTCTTAAAGAAATAGAAGTATCAACCTTACTATATTTTACAATTATTAAATATTATTAATGTAAAAACTATACCTCAGTGAACTTCTTGAGAAAACCAGAGAATGGAGGAAAATATCTCAAATATCTTCTCTAAACATGAACTCTGAGAAGATATTGAATCCATCAATAAGTTATTTATTTTGACAAACATTCACATTTACATCCTAAATAAGCTAACTAAGATGATTAAGAGAAAGATGGTGATATATTGAACAATCAATAGAGTATAAAGTGGAAAAGGGCATTATAAAGACTCCCTCATCAACCATATTTTTTTCTACAATTAGAACACGCTATTTGCTATTTTCTAGGAGGAAAAAGAAGGAGATTTCTGTACAAATAACAAACATAATAATTGAGAAAGATTAGTTGAACATTTAGATAATTTTCAGTGTTCATTCTTAATACTATAAGGCTCTTTTACTGACAAATTTATAAATGTACTTTTAATTTTCTTTCAATTCATTTTAAATGGTTGGCACGACGAACTGTTCATATTGGGGGTATATATTTATACATACAACCTTCCAAAAATATGATTCAATAAAAAAATAATTTGTACAATAAAAGAATAATAATAGTAATAAGAATAGAAAAAAAATCCTACCTCTCTCACAGGGTGATTTTTTAAGGCATTGTGACAATCTTCCAGTATTATTAAATTAATTCTATTCCAAGAAATTTTTTTAGATCGCACCCATTCTGAGCATACATCAGCAGATACAGAAATGACCTAAAAATTAATGCACTTGAAGCACATACACAACATACTATAAAGCTATTAAAGCAAATAAAACTATTTTTGTCTAATAGTTTATAACTTGATAAAAATTCAGGCAAGATTAAAAATCACAATTATTTGAGGCAGACCTCAATTTAAAGCTATCAATACAATTCAGTTAAGGAAGAATTTCTTCAAAAGTATTACAGTCCACCAGTCCACTTTTATCAGATTTTTTTTTTTTTTTTTTCAAAGTAATGGTTTAGATATGGTTTAATCCCTGGCAGTTAGCCCTTCAAAAGCCTCATCTATTTTTTTAGCATGCAATAACTGCATTTCACTAATTGAACAGGGATTTTTTCATAGGACTTGTGTTAAAATAAAACCTTCATATAAAAAATTTATCAAAATATAAATTTTATTTTTTCTTCAAGAATTACCTTTAAAAATTACAATTCTCATTATAAAATTATTAACATCAAACAATGTTTCAGGTATATTTGTCTATATGCAAGCTTTTCTCATATTACATTATACTGTAAATTAACCTTTCAAATAACACTGACAAAATAAATTTGCCATTTTAGGTAATATTAGTAAAAATAAATATTTTTATGTTGGTCACAAGTTTTTTCCTTTCCTTATTCTATATTGCATTCAAGCAAAGCTAAATAAAAGAAGGAAATTATTGTTAAAGTGGTAAAATATTTTAGAAAAAATTTTAAAAAGGACACATTGATTTTTAGTTATCTAGTTCATTTAATAAATATTTGAAATTTGAGTACAGTTAAATTTTCAAAAATATTTTGTTAGTATTTTATTATAATTCAATTTTAGCAGATTTCCTATAGGGAAATCAAGCTATTCACTTTATCAACATACATTTCAACGAATCTTCACTGATCCTACATTGAAAGACTATAAAAATATGTAAATATTTAATTTAGTTGTGGTATTTTATCCCACGAAAATTTCAAACAATTATTGAGAGGGAATAGAAAAACTGGAAAGTACACCGGCCCGGATAGCAGGAGATCCAGGTTCGATTCCTGGCTGGGACAGATAGTTTTTTATATACTATTCCCTCTCATTAATTGNTAAATAAGATAAATTATATAAATTTTATAACATTATGAAAAGTGTAAAAATTAAGTCAATGGCTTAAGAAAGGAATTCGACAGAAAGAATACAGTTAAAATAAAATTTAACTTTAAGAATAATAAAGGAAAGTGTTAATAAAAAAGGAGAATATTCACTTAGGTAAGCAAGTGCATTTGACATAGGGATGTAATTGGCCAGTCTGGAACACTGAGGTTAGCTGTTAAAATATTTATCTTCTTTATAGTAAGCAATTGGTAAGTTATCTTTGTATTGTAGGTTAGTATGGAAGTCTAGGATACTATCTAATAACTTTTTAGGTATTTCCTAGTCTTTGTCTATTTTTCTGTTTTTTAACTCTATTTATGAGCAATAATCATAAACTATGAGGACTTTAAGTGGATTATGCCACCCTAGAATTTTTTACATTCCTTCAAGTTTCTCTATTCATTTTCATTTGCTAATTTTTTTTCAGTAACAGAAATTATCTAAATATGGTGTCTGAGAGTAGTTAAGCTATTCATTAATGACTGTGTTATCAGATGTTTCTGTCTATTCCACTCATCTGATTTCTCAAAAATTAAGTGCCTTCAACATTTTACTCCATTGGGTTAAATATATTGGGCCTAAATACCTCATTAGGTTTCTTTATATTAAAAATAAAGGGTCCAACCCAATCCTTGCAATTATGTTCTTCAATAATTTTTTAATTTGTTTTTTCTAATAATTTTATAGAATATAATAAAATACTATTAGAAAAGTATATTTTACCCTCATTAAATTGTGTACTTTTATGTAACTTTATTATGAATTAAGATCTTCAAAATTTTCCAATCTATCACTCTCTCTAAATCCCTCTTTCCTTTGCTCCATTCCAAGCATTATTGAACTCATCTAATGGTTACCAAAAAGATGCTGCTTAATTTCAAAAAATGCGGATATTTCTGAGGAAAGGATTGTCAGGAATTCGGTCTTGGTAACTGAAGAACTAAAAACTAATTTGTAACCAAAACATTTTTTATTTTAGACAAAGTTTTGGCCAAGGATATCAATAAATAATGACTAAATCAGTCATGATTTAGTTACTGTTGAGTAGTAGTCTCTCTCTCCCCATCACTCTATTTGCGCTGATGAAGGCCTGAAATTTAGGCCAAAACCTTTGCTAAACAAAAACTCTTTTTTTTTTTTGTTTGTTACAATTTAGTTTCGTTACAAACTCTTTAACAATTTTACTTCCAAATCCTTGCAGATATTTATGTTAAAAGTAGTACCTTCGGGCTCAATAACAAAGTCCCTTGTTGTCCATAATATATTTATACAAACATCATTTATTTCTTGAGCCACTAATCAGAAGTGTACTTTAACGGCCCTTATTTTTTTAATAATTATTGGTTATGAAAAGTTATTTGAACTTAACAAGAAACAAATGCCTAGAGAAGAAACATTGATGCTAATAGCGAAAGAAAAAAACAATTGGATAGAAGAGAGAAATAGAACTTGTCAAAATTCAGAAAAGAATAAGAAATTCAGAGCAGCATTATAAGAAATTTTTCTCTCATTTTCTTTTCAAGGCAGTGAAGTGAAAAACAAGAAGTGTATATGGTATATAAAAATTTAAAATTTTTAAAATTGGAGAGAAGACTCACAAAAATAATATTCAATTAGACACAAATTAGACGGTTTTAAAATTTTTAAATACCTGATCTTTTTCAAAATTGATATCCTGTAAATCATTTACATACTTGCCAACTGATAAATCAGTTAGATGCTGTATAAGCTCAGCATAATACTTGACAGATGATTCATTACCAATATATAAAGATCGTTTTCCTCCACAATGCCATGGCCTGAAAAATAAAAATAAAACTAAATAACTATTTAAAAATAGTTGTTCTCATTGAAAGAAACATCCTGAGACATCCTCAGAGCTCAGGAATCTACAAACATACCAAACAGTATTTAAAATTCTTAAAAGCTTAGATATTTAACATTTATACAAAGTTTTGTTTTTTAAATAAAATTATGTCAAATTAATTATAAAACAGTCATAAATAACAATAAAATCAAACTACCATTAAATTCTATTATTTATAAAATAAATTAATTACATATACGTCCCTAACATTAGATTTAAATATGCATTTCATAATTTTCCATTTAAAAAACAAAAATTTGTATAAATGTTAAATATTAAGCTTTAAAAAATTTTAAATACAGTTTGGTACGTTGTTTGTAGATTCAGGAATCTGAAAAGGGACTCTAAGGATGTGACAGTGAGTCTCGAAACCGCTTAGCTTTAATTAAATATCATTCTTTCAGAGCAAAATTTAACAGATTTTATTCCTTATAATAAAAAATCAGTATAATTTATTTTATAGACTCCAGTAAATAAAATGGAAAAAAAATTGCAAATGGAGTAATTATTACAATGTAAATATTTCTATAANTAAAGTTTATTTGGTTTTTTAAAAAAATTAATAAGCTATATGAGATGGATATACCTGAAGACAGCCAACAATCTTCTAAAAACATTAAATTATAACACATCAAATTATAATCACAAGAGAATGGAGGTCAAATTAAAAAATGTTTTTAAGCTCCCTCGTTCAATAACAATATGCAACTAAAATAACATATCTAAGACCAGTTATAGATATGATATATTTTCATGAAAGCTGCATAAGAAACTAAATTAACTAAAAATAAACTGATCTTAATGGTTTATATTCATTTACCAAAATTTAAATCTTTATCCATGAACATAGTTTTTCATTTACGCATAAAACTTAATCAAGCAAAACAATAAATCTGGAGTAATAACTCAGAGCTTAAAAATTAATCCTTATATAAAAGATATTAAACTGTATTACCTTATAATTTTATTTAATAGATTCTAAGTACTAGAACTGAAGATTAATAGTTCACTTTATAAGTATACTTATAAGGGAAAAAATGGATAACTGGTTATTATCTTTAGATGATTTATGAAAAAAAAAATGAAGAAAATTTTCCATTATTATATAAATAAATTTTAAAATGGAAGAACGTAATAGAACGTTGAACAAACAAACAATGTTAAGACTATTCATTATAAGAAAACTTAACTTACCTTCGGATAGGAATAGATAATTCTTGTAAAAGCTTTACTGCAACAAATGACTTGCTTGCATCAGAATTTAAACATATAATTGTATTCCTTTCACGACAAGCATCAAGAAGTTCAACCTAAAATATAATTAACATATTCATACATCAATTATTTATATTAACATAAATCTACAAAAATAAGAAATACAATTAAATTTGCAAACCAATCTTCCTACCTGGAATTCTTTGGGTGTGAAAGTCGACGTATGTATATTATCAACAAAATAACATGCCATTGACACCTCTTCTTAAAACAAATACATAAAAACTTATATTCTGCAAAGGAGCATCTTGAAAGTTATTACTGTTATTCCTCTACTAAAAAATAGATATCATTAAATAGGAGAGAAAAAATAGTTATATTTCTAGATACAGTTGTGTTTAATTAAGTTCTGGTAGAATTATACATTAAGCTGGTACAGACAGTTGAAAAATAAATAAACAAATTTTAAAGTTGTAAATGACTCCCTGATGCAAATGCTTATAAAAATACTTCTATTATAATTAGTGTAAATTCACCTGTTATTCTTTAAAAAATGTAAAAAATTGTTTATTAATTAAATAAAACTGAGAACTAACAATATAAATTACAAAAATAAAATAAAATTTAGCTTTGTATTCTTGACAAACTGTCAATTTACGAACTCGATGGTTATAGTATTTTGAAAGTAGTTAATAGAATAAATCTTTTCCACAGTAAGTAGGCAAACAAAACCTTCCCTTTGATTGCAACTTTTGTGACGTCATTCGCGTAACAGTTATCCTCCACCATGCTCACCAAGTGCAAACTCATTGTTCGCGGATGGCTAGAAATATTTGATACTGGACAAAGTAGATTAGTAAAGATGTGGACTGCCGTAAGAAAGTTTTTAAAGTCACAAGTAACCTATTGCTTATGTCTGAGATTGCAGATGTGTAAGGTTTCTTTTCTTTTCTTTATCTTTTTGTTAAATTGTTTATTTTTGGTTTATGACATTAACCACAAGTGATTTAAATTTGATATTTTTTTTAAGTAATATTTATTTTCTTTGTGCCAATAATTAATGAGTGTTAAAATCATCTGTGCTTCTTTCTTCCCCGCGGGACCCCAGATGTAATAGAAAGAGAGGAAGATAAAGGTGTTTCGGGGATAGAAACTACTTGGGATCGGCCTGACAGGAATGAATGAAACCAAAGAAGGGAATTCTTGGAGAAGGAAAGTTGTTAAGTTCAGAAAGCAGACGGGAGTGATCAATCGTATCAAAGGATTTTGAGAAATCAAAGAGAACAAGGATTGAGATTTTTCTTTGACCAATTGCAGTTTGGATGTCAGAGGTTATTCTTAGAGGAGCAGCCTGTGTAGAGAAACCAAGGCGAAAATTGGATTGGAAAGAGTCTAGAAGTTTTGCATTTTCCAAGAAAGAGGACATTTGTTTCTGTACCAACTTTTCTAAGGGTTTTGCAAGGATAGGGAGAATAGATATGGGACAGAAATCATTGAAGGAAGTGGGATTGGGAATTTTGTTTAAAGGTTTACTATTCCTGGTTTCCAGGAATTAGGAAAGACTGAGTTTGGAGGTAAAAGTTGTATATGTGCAGGAGGATAGGAAAGATACTGGGAAGGGTGGCTTTGAGGAGTTTTAAAGGAATGCAATCGCAGCTAACTGAATTTGTTTTTATTTTTGATATCACTGCTAAAAGATCTTCAGGAGTAATGTTGGGAAAAAAATAAATTGTTTGGGCTAAAATCTGAGCGATTTGGTAAGGAAATAGAAAGAGGAGAAGTCTGGGACTGCGAGGAGGAAATAAAATAAGAGTTAAAGTCATCGGGAGACCTAGGGAAATGAGGAATATTGATAGAGGGTTTGCACAAGGAAAGGCTTCTTTGGATGTTCCACTTAGACTTAAGAGTCGGGAGTTGAGGAAAACGCCTCATGGAAGCAAAGCGAGCGAGCGTTTCGAAGAGCGGCTTGATCCCGGTTTCGGTGACGTTTGTAGGCTGCATAATCCTCAGGATGACCAGTACGTTTGGCCCGCCTTCGGGCAGCCTCCCGCCTTCTCCTAAAATCTCGCACTCCATCGCTTAACCAGGGCGCTAGGGGGCGGCAAAATCGACAGGTTTTAAAAGGAGGCTCCACTCCAGGCAATCAAGGTTTGCTTCAATATTCTCTAAGGTAAGGTTGTCAAACTTACGGAAGGATACTGATCTTGGTTAAAAGGTAGAAGTATTCATGTCATAGGATATGAGGATTAAATCATGTTGAAAAAGAAATGAGATAAAGATAAAAGATTATTTTGTGAGTCTATTATACATAGGTCCAGCCAAGTGTCGTGTGGTGGGAGGATTTAAAGGGAACAATGAAAAGGTTAAGGGAGTTGAAAAGATTCTCAAAATACAACTTGTTGTGAGAAAGGGAATGAAAGTTGGAATTGAAATCGCCAGAGATAATTATATTATGATAAAAGGGAACAAAATCATTTAGGGTTTTCTCTAGAAATCTATCAAAAGGAGCATTAGGAGGAAGTAAACCACATCATAAAGGAGGGAATTAGGACCAAGAGAGATGTAAGTAAAAATAAATTCTACATGAGGGATGGGGGAGGAGGAGGAGGAGGTAGCTAAAAAACGAACATTCGAACTCTTGTGTACATAAAGCCCAACCCCGCCACCTGTTCATCAGCGGAAGTGGAGGAAGAGTGCGTATCATATCAGGGAGGGATATGGCTGAAATTAACATTTTCTCCCCTTCCTTAACATCCTTATTATCCCTCCCATATCAGGGAGTGTATGTACTCAGGTCGTCTCCTCTACTTTAACTCATCTCACCCTCATCATCCATAAATAAATGTGGCCAAAACCCTTATCTACAGATCACTCACTCTCTCTGACAAGATATTCCATAGCAAACGTATAACTGACATCCTCCTCTCCAATGGTTTTCCTATTCACACCATTAAAAAACTTGTCATAGAATTTTTTATTCCCACTTATTCAACTATCCCCCTCCCCCAAAATAACGACCTTATATTCCATTCTCTTCCTCATGTTCCAAAACTTTCTCAAAATATCAAGAAATCTTTTAGAAAAACTTTCCCTAACCTTAAGCTTGCTTTTTTCACTAGCAACAAACTAAAATCCATTTTCACCATCCTTAAAGACCCCATCCCGTTCTAAACAGAACTAATGCCGTCCACAAAATTCCTTGTTCCACACCTAATTGCCATGGTTCTTACATTGGACAAACAAAAAACCCCATTTTCCGTAGAATTTATAATCATAAAAATTACATAAAGAAGAAACTAATAAAAACTGCCCTAAACATGTTTTTCATGAAAAACACACATTTGTCTTCGAGAACATAACCATTCTTTCCACTGAACCCTATGAACACAAATGCCTTTTATCTGAAACCGTTCACATTAACTTAAAACATTATCCAGTTAACGACAGAACTGACATAGAACAAATTTCTTCAACTTATTCAAACATTTTTATCATTCTAAAAACCATTATCCTTCCCCCTAAATAACCTGTCATTTTTGGAACATTTTTCCCAGTTCCAAAATTTACTTTTCCCCAATAATACCCTTCCTTTTTTCCTGCGTCCCTTTTATTACCCCACATTTGAAACAAGCCTCTCTCCCTTTGTACCTTCCGCCTCTGATCTCTCCCCCCCCCCCTCATCCTTCCACCACCCACGGTGTCCTCAAAAATTATATTTTCCTCTCAATCATGGAAATGTGAACTTAGAGACAGGACGTCCCATCTCGTCTTCATGATAGGTAGGTGTGTTCAATTTCTGTTTTAATTTTTTTTTCCAATTATTTTTTTAATAGGTTGTTTGCATGTTTTTAAATTCTCCTACATAGCTTTCTACATTCATACTTTTGATATCACATTGCATTATGGCAATTCTATATTATAATATTGTAAGTTATTATTGTATTCTCATGACATTGTATTTCTACAGCTCTAAAGATGGCTTACAATGTAAGCCGAAACGTCGGCAGATATTTTTTTTTTTAAATACACTTTTTTTTACAAATTTGTATTTTTTTTTTATCTACCTTGACTGAACCCCAACTAAAATCATCTAATAATAATAAANTTAAATACCAAATTTGGTGTCTATATTTTTAAAATGAGGTCCCGACCAACCCCTAAAATTATATTCTTAAAATGCAAACTCGCATATTCTAACATAGAAAATATATATATATTTTTTTTTTTTTGGCCTGGATGCAAAAGTATCTGTTCGTATTCTTTTTGTTAGTTTATAAACTTATTTTTTTATGATATCTAGTGTTTCAAGTAGTACCATCAGGTTTATGATTTCTTCGAAGTGAATTAGAAAGGATTGGACAGGAGCATACCAGGAATCCTCAGGGTCATTACATACAGAAGCAACTGTGCACTGTGAGTATTAAAATTAGTAATCCTTTACCTTACCACCAGACCTCTGTTCCCCCAATTAATATTGACTTGACATCGAAATTAGAATTACGGGGTGGAGGGCTTATCGCTATCGCAGCTGTAGTAGGCCAACTTTATTCTACAACTAACCAACCAACCAATCTTTTCACGCACTCCCAGTCATCTACCACACACTCACAAAGAAAAAAGTTATGAGGAAATTTTTCTTTTTAATGTATTTGTGGAGAAGGAGATCATAATTTCTCGTAAAAAATTCCTCCTTAATTACGTTTTGCCTTAAATTAAATTTTGTGATACTCTAAGATATATCACAAAAAGTAATTTAATAACTAAGCTGGGATGGGCCTTAATGCCTAAACTTATTGGGAGTGGGGTCGATGGGCCCCTTCTCCCTTCACAGTGATGACCATTTATTTATTTATTGTTAATTTTATTTTTATTTCATTATATTTTTTCTTTCTTTTTTTTTATTTATATTATTTTTATACATGTACATTTATTTTAAGTCATCAAATTACAAGATGTTATATAACAGAATGTAATAAATAAAGATTTATTTAAAAAAAAAAAAGTAATTTCATGAGCATGCGCGTGTATGCGTCGTGTGTATGTCTGTAACTGTAACAGTATTTCCTTGAGTAATGTGTGATCAGTAAAATACAAATCAAATGTCAAATGTTTGACCTAGGGCGAAGTGAATACAATTAGGAATATCTAGCTTGTAATGGAAAATACTTAACTTTGGGGATTTAAACGTATCTTAGAGTCATTACTTATTGAGTTATGGAGTCTTTATGATTTCTATAGTATTATTTAATTTACGATATTATGATCTGAATTTATAATTCCTGAACAGTTTCAATAGTGCCACACTGATCTGACTAGCGTACAAGTGTATTGAATTCAGCCATGCTTGGTTAGTAGTGCCTCAATAGTTCAGCTCTCAGCTCTACAT
>KZ807441.1:304744-321405 GCA_000696205.2 Oncopeltus fasciatus
ATATATATATGTTATTTATAAGCTCAAGCATCTGTAATTTTCAAAATATTTTAACAAAATAGCTACTTTAGCAAACTGTTGGATATATACACCCATGCTATTAAAATCTTATCATTAATAGCAGTCTATATTGATAAGAATTCTTTAAATAGTTATAGAGTCCCTCCCCCCAATTATTTTTGGCTATTTTTGTACTTCTTCAGCTTTTGTTTTGGGAGAAAGGAGAGTAGATTTCTTTGTATGGTTTCCTTGAAGTGTTAAAAAAAACTAATTTAATATTCTTAATTAGATATTCTGAGGACAAATGACTTCACCACTCAAGTAGGCCTTACAACAACCACTCATACTGAATATAATCTTGAAGCAAGTGATTTTGTGAGGGTCAAGTGTTTTGGGGAATCTGGCAAAAGGTACTTACCATTGATATATTACAATTTTTCATCCTAGTAACCTTTTTTGCATGAAAACTAACAATAATCAATGCTTTAGATTTATTTTGATGTTATCTCAAAAAAATATCTAAATTTTTAATTATGTTTTTTATTGTTTTATCTATTAGTTTCTCCTTTGCTCTGTTGGATAAACTTCTAAAAGAATGAAATTTAAAAGCACTTTTTTTTTTTTTCATTTTCCCATTTTTTTGATCATGGAGATTATTAGTCGAGAATTTGTTGGGGTTCATTCAAGGTTGATTTTAAAAATTTTTTAAGTTTTTTAATATCTGCCACCATTTCGGCTAAGATTATAAGCCATCTTCAGAGATGTTTCCAAAACATCTCATATCAGATTACTTTTAGTTGGGTATTTCTTGGTTTCAATCTTGGCCGAACGTCAACTGTTCTTTACTAATAAATACATTTAGTATTTTTTATATGTCAAACTGACTAAGAAGGTTTTAATTCAGAGAAAAATCTGCCTCTAAATAAATTCACTGTTTAGCCCATCTTGGTTTCTCTTCTTATATTTTCTGATTAATATTTTATTTTTGGTTCTTTTATTTAGCTTCATGCGGTGTAATAACTTCTAACTTTAAATTAATGATTTCTGCCTGGTTGAAATTGAGAGATTGATTTATCCCAAAGCTATTCAGCTTATAGCACATTGCAAAATATAATTCTTTAACAGTCTCTTATCATAGAGATCATTGCCATGACTTTAAATATAACACAGACAAAGTTTCTAATAGACAACAGGTATATTTGAAGTCATGGCAATGATCTCTATCATAAGAGACTGTTAAAGAATTATATTTTGCAACGTGCTACAAGCTGAATATGTTTGGGATAAATCATTGCTGAATATGTTTGGGATAAATCATTGCTCCCCAGCCCGCAAAATTGGCTGTAGTTTTGCATACTTAGAGATTGGCATCTATGCTATGGTTGGTCGTGAAGCAGCTCTACTATGTTAAATATTCCTTAAATACATTTTTTTTAATATGATTTAAATATTTTTTTAAAAGACTATTTTTAGCTTGCCTAATATATTTTTTCCGTTTAAAAGACTAATGAAAGCAGTTATCTTTATTTTGGCATTTCAAGAAGAACATAGGTCAATCAACCAGCTTATGTTTACTACTCCATGTTTTTCAAACTAATATATGCTTGCAATTTTTTTAAATTATTATGAGTGGGTGGAGTTTCTATTTAATTTTCTGCTGACTACAAATTATTGTGAGAGGGCATATTCTTTACGAGTTAGGATATATTATGGGATAAAAAATTGAGATTATTTGTATGAGGAACAATTTTTTTGATATTGAAACTTATTTTAATTATGGGACAAGTAGATATATTCTGAATATTAGATTTAAAAAAATAAGGTTACAAAAGTTTCTTGAAACTACTACTTAAACTATGTTATCTTCTATTTATACTTGAGCTTCACATAAAATATCTGTCTGTTATTAAGTAATTATGTTATACATCTGTCTGTTATTAAGTAATTATGTTGTACATTAATTATGTACAAATGTGTCAAGGTAAATACTAATGTGTAGTGTTTATTACTGACACGTCCTTGTGAAAGAGTTTGCTCTATTGCTTAGTTTAATGTATTTATATGTCCCACTCAGTTAACAGGTTAAACATACATTTTCTATGCTGTCACATATACAAATCTGCTAATGTAAATTATCTCTTATGTGGTACTTACTCCTATTTCAATGAAAATACTTCTACTGAACTTAGAGCTTGACCCACGTTTATTATGATTCACAATTGATAAAATTGATTGTTCTCAAAAATAATCTAAATTAATATAAACCTAGTATTAACAAAAGTATAAAGTTTGCAAAAGTACTTTAATAATTAAAACAAAACCAAAGAATAACAATATTACATTAAAAAGTGAAAACACTAGATAGTGAACCTACTTGACTTTTTTTTTCCAATTTACTTAACCACCTGTCTCACTTACCTCTTTTGACAACCTTTATTTAAGTCCTGAAAAGAGAAAAATTATCTCTCTAGACAGGAATATTCTATTTAATTGAAAAACTGTTTCCTAGTCCTTGTACTAAACATCACTCTTAATTTTCTCTTCTGTCTTCTTCATTACTTTTCTTCTGAATCATCCCATAGGTTTCTATAAAACTTTTAATTTTTTTTAATCTTAATTTGGTTGGATGAATCCCATTATTGAACAGTTAAAATTTTTTTAGCCAATATTTTTTAACTATTCTCAGGCTGTCAAGGATGAGTTGCCTTCCTGTAGAAAGTATTATTTAAGAAAGCAAATCATTTCTATGTGCATGGAAGGCCTATATGTATTTATACAAAGGAAAATTATTTTTTTAAAGTTATGTAAGAAATTTAAATATGAAATATACATATTTCCTAATAGAAAATTAACTATTTTAATCATTCAAGAAAACTGAAATTATAACCCTCCTCAAATTTTGATGCTTTACATTTCTCTGGAAATTCAAAAATCAAATAATAAAAAATATGACTGTCTTACTGTGCTCTATAAAAATCCTTTGACACCTTTTGTACCCAATTTGATGAAAATATTGAGATTTAGGATCTGTTTGTTCTTAAATAGTGCCTTATTTTTAAGATCATGACCCATTAGTACTCAGGGGGTTAAATTGAAGGTTAAAAGTTTTAAATGGCTTGAACAGCCTCATCTATCGAGCTGAGAATTGTGCTGTATAGCCTTATTCATTGAGCTTTATGTGTAGTTTTCTGTCCTACTATTTTATAGATGGGTGGTTTTTGAGGAGCCTGCAGTATCCCAAGAAAATGTAAAAGCCTTGTAATAAATTATAATATTATTTTATTTAAATCTTAAATTAGTATACTTTAGGTTAGCATAATTATAAACATTGTAAACCAAAAAGTAATGAAATGATTCATCTCATATATTTAGTTTGTGATTGTCTGTTTGTTACCTAAAGAAATACGTGTAAGAACAAAGACTCTATGGAGGTTAAAGTGAGAGTTAAAATTTTAAAATAACTAAAGTTTTAAGTCATCTATACTGATTGACCTCGGACATTTACCTACTGGACAAGCATGTTGAAAACTAAATTATTTGTTCTCAGTTCATAGTATCTTCATAATTTCTTCCCTGAAAAAATGCTTTTCAAATTTATATTCTCTCAATAATTTTCAGGAATTTTTTCTTGGTAAATATTGTTGAAAAATGCACGTTAAAATAGATTTTAAATATTTAGGAAATCTAACTGTTGTGGCTTAACTTGCAGTATTTTTAATAAATATATGATTTTATATTTGCATGTAGGGATTTAGTGTGAATAAAAATTCCAATACCTACACTTTATAAAAAATATTAAATTTGTATAAAATTAGTTACAGACACTGTGATATTTTTATATTTATGTAGAATTTATTTTATTGATGTCTTCGGTACTTGTGTAGGTGGAGTAGTATTCTTTCTGGCATAAGACATGATCAAGATGTCCTTGACAGGACTGGATGGCATCTTCTTCCTCCATCAGCCCTGGGATTAAATGTACTTATGTTTGGATTTGATTCTTTGTCAAGAAACACATTTATACGAAAATTGCCCAAAAGTTACGATTTCCTGAAGAATCAGCTACAAGGAACTGTGTTGGAAGGGTATAACATTGTGGGTGATGGGACACCTCAAGCTTTAATACCTATTTTAACTGGTATGTGTTGGTTATTTATAAAAATCACTTTATTATTTTAGTAAGGAATTATTATATTAAATTGTTTAAAAACTATCATGAGTGAAGTGAAAATCCTTCAATAAATTCAGCAAAGATTGCTATGAATGAGTAAACCTTTCAGATTTGATTAGTCCAATATTATGATTTTCATTTATAATTGTTTAAAATAATTTACTTATGCACAGACTTAATTATAAAGGGATATGATAATTTCAGTTTTTAAGCCCTTAATACTGAGTTTCAGATTAATTATGAAAACTCATGCCTATTCTATTATACAGGGTCTGATTGAATTTAATTAGAGTAATTATTTTCAACTTATATTTAAGGTAAAACTGAATTGGAACTTCCCGATACACGAAGGCGAATGGGATCAAAAGCAGTTCACGTAAATATTTATCCCTTCATTTGGAATAAGTTCAAAGAGAACGGATATGTTACTGGTAAGTTTTATGAGATTTTTTTCACTTACTTATTTATTTTTCACCATTGTTATTTTCAAGATAGAACATTTAAGGTCTTTAAACTTTAAAAAAAGAAGAACAAAGTAATAATAAAGTGATTCAACATTTGTGGTCTTGCCAAATTTTGATATTCTTCCAAATTTCTTGACCAGTTTGAAATGTAATATTATGACCGTTGGATCAAAGTCATGTTTATTGCTAATTCTAACTACTTTTTTGGTCTCTCAGTTTAATTTTTCAGTCTGAGATGTGATCATAAATCTCCTTCTGAGATCTCTCCATATTAAGTTGACCATTATCGTTGAATATAAGGTTGATTTATATTTTCATATTTGTATAGTTAAATTTTCAGCTTATTCTATTTATCATTTTCTGTCTTATAACATACCACATCTCTATCTCTTCATTCCAATCTATAATTTTTAAAAGTGTAATAGTGAGTATTGAATTTCACCCCTGTTAGGACTTACAAGTTAAGTCGTACCATTGGCAATAATAAAATACAATAATTTCCCAACAATTTTGGTGTATTTTATTTTTCTTATTGTGGCTGAAACCCCTGATTTTTTCTCATGCTTTAATGAATAATGTTATATGAATTTATCAAATTATGTAAGCCCCACTCCTATTAATCCAATTGTGATCAATAACAAATTTAACCTTTTTTTAAAAAAAAGAGGCATGTCAATTTATTAAGAAAAGTAACTAAATATAGCTTCAAGACTGCTGATTTGAAATTTAAGGTTCAGATTAACCCCCACTCTTAGTGGTTCAATTTTTTTAAGTAATTCCTGAAATTTTTTTTTATGAAGATAAAATCTGTTTGTAAGTAATTTCATTACTCTAATTTACAAGTTATGCTTGCTCTATCGAATATAAAACTTTCTTCCTTCCCTGGCACTAGACAGCAGGAAATCTTATTTTTTTGACGATAAATCTGATTTTGCTTTATTAGAAACTCTTTCTTTTTTTTATTGAAAATTTGATTAAGAAAACAACTAATTGTAGGTCCAGGACCATTAAATTATAAATTTAGACATCGCATAAATCCCTATTCCTTATTATTAAATTTCTCTTTGAACTCCAAAAATATTTCTTTTATGGACAAACAATTTTTGTTCAGTTTTATTATCTTCAAATATTATTCACACTGTATTAAATAAATGTTTTTTTTTTTATTTGCACTTGACACGTGTAATTTCCCACATTTTTGGTCTGATTTTGTTAGTAAATAACTACCATTCTTCAGATTTAAAAGCAACATTCCTAATTTCATAAAAATAAACAACTTATAGTAATTTTTGCTGTTAAATTAAAATATAGGTTTCATGTAAATTGCACTCCTAATTTTTCAATTTTGTTGTGTATCCCCTAATTTTTTTTAAAACTTTTGTGTTGCGACACTAATCTTGTGTTGCTTTTTGCTCTGAACTCTTTTTTTTTTGCTTTGCACTAAAAATTAATCTTCATCAGCACTAAAAGATTAAGGGGCTAAGTTTAAAATTGCTTTTGCAGCCAAATGGTTACTTCTATTGAACTGAGGTCAATTTGAAAAAAATACTTCTTTTGTAAAGATGCCCATTTGTCTAGTTTTATGACTCTTTTTATCTACTTTTTTTACAGATCTCCAACAGTTATCCTGTAAGAAGATTTGTGTTGGTTAGGGTGGTAGAGTTTAAGGAAATGTTATTACTATGTGTTGGCTATTTTTTTACTTACAGCTAATCTTCTGTAATACAATTTTGAAAATTGTTGTAACAAATGTTACTGCGAACTCAAATGAGTAAGGTGAATTTTGCTGGACCTTCTTTATGCTATTATAAGGGGTATGCCAGAAAGTGAATTTAATAAAATTTTCATTTTAATCTTAAAACAAGATGTGTCCAAAGATAATTTTGTTGGTGTCCCCTTATGATACAAGAGGACATCATGAATTTCATTATTATTTTTTTTTTTTTTGTAGACTTATTATTTTTTTAATTGCATTCCATTAGCCATTTGGAATTTTGTTTGTGGCTCCATAATGAGGAAAAGGGTGCCTCAACAGAAAATTTGTGAAAAATCTGATTTTGGCTGTAAAATATATGTGTGTAGGGCAAATTTCTATAGTGGTCCTTCGTAATATTGGGGATGCCAAGAGGCAAATTTTTTTGAGAAAGGTTTAGCAGGTTTAATATATATATTTTTTTTTTAATTTTGTTGACTAGGGGCTTATCCTCATGAAAAATTTACATGGTATTAATAGCACAGGTCTAAAAAAAACAAACTTAAAGGTGTTTGAAATTTGATGATTGACTTTTATGTACTTTTCAGCATTGATTTAAAAAATGCAATCCATTTTTTCCTATCATGTCAGGTTTTCTCACAAAAAAAGGAGTATTTTGGGGAATAATAACAAAATTTAAGCAGTGTTTTAGTTAACAAATTTTATTTTATTTATAAATCATGTTCTCAAACTGCATTTCTAATACACTTCCATTTTTCTTTAAGCTCATAAGTCCTTATTATAACGTTTTCGCTTCCTGTTGAAGCTTCTTTTTTGCTTTTTAACATCCAGCAGTAGTACGCTATCATGTTTATATTCCATCTTTCTTGAGATCTTCTTTCTATTTCTTTGGTGTCTTGGCCTTTCTCTTCACTTACATCACCGAGGCTTGACGGGAAGTAGTCAAGATGTGAGTGGAGAAAATGAACTTTCAATGCTCATGTTACAGCCTGGCTTCTTAAAGTTATCGAGCATATATATCACACTTTTAGTTTGGATCTTTTGTCTTTCCTAGGAAACCGTTAACAACTAGTTTAAAAATGTCCATGCTGCCTTTTCTTTTGAATCAATTTTGTCAATAAAGTTTGTTTGGGTCTCTCATTAGTTTTCTAGTATCTGGTCTGACAAAGATTCCTCCCTTTAGCTTTACCTCAGATAAACTTGGAAACTGTCGACAAAGATATCTAAAACTCTCCCCTTCTTTTGGCAATTCCTTAACAAATTGTTTCATCAGCCCTAACTTAATTTGAAGTGGAGGAAGTAACAACTTTTTGGGATGCACAAGGCTTTTCCTCTCAATATTTTTGACCTCTACCTGTAAGGTTTTTCTCAAGGGCCAAGCTTTTTTTTTTATGCAGTGTTGCTTTCTGCCTCTACTATCCCATTCACAGAGAAAGCAAGGGAACTTTGTATAGCCAATTTGTTGACCAAGCAGTATTGAAATTACTTTTAAATCACCACATAGTGTCCATTTGTGGTTTGAATAGCAGAGTTTGTTCAAGGTTTTTGTAGCATTCTTTTAAGTGAACCAAGTCTCCAATGGGCATAGAAGCATACTCATTGCCATCGTATGGAATTACTGCTTTAAGGCTTCTTTTCGAAGAATCAATAAAAACACTCCACTCATCAGGAGCATATTTTATTTAGTTATTTATATTTTCTATCTACTCTTTATTTTACGTATAATTCATCTAGTATAAGAACGACCATGTAACTGAAAATATCTCTCAGTTTTTTGTAATATTTTTTAAAAGTACTTCAGGCTAAATAACAGTTATGGAGATCCTAAAAACCAAAATTCAAACTCACCAGAGTACTGAAATATGTATAAAAATCCAATAAAAACTAAAATAGATAAGCGTTTGTGAAATAACTGTATGTAATGGAATATTTTCACTATTTTCCCCGAAACCAGCTTTGAAAACTCTATAAATATTATGTATTAAATTTGAAGCAATTTTTATGTCGCAGACCTGTGTAATTTTTTCTTAGGTACCCACCCAAAATTAGCAAACATTTAAAAATAGAACAATGATAAATATAGGAGATCCAGTGAGTTTTACCATGATGTAGTTTATTTATCGTAGGTAAAACATTCAAAGGTAGGGCTGTTTTGTGCAGGGNTTTTTATTTTAGTGGCTGATTTTTTTTTTCCATCTTACTCCTCTTTGTAACCTTACAGCAGGAATACAGGTATTAAAACGAACAGTTTGTATTTCCTTTATTTTTCACTTTTATTGTACACTCATCAAGCGGCTTTACTTTAGATTTCACTCTCACTTAGCAATAATCGTACTAAAATTTTATGACCTAATAAATTTTGTAAACTCTAGGAGGCTAATTATTAATATTTGGTTTAATTGTGCTGGGTTTGGGATTAGTATCAAAGGTGGTATAACATTTTTCAATAAGTTAACTGGTTTCTGATTGAAAAGGAGATTTTCAAGGGATTTATAATGAAGCCTTTCTATTTTTAACTTGATATTTTACAATGAGCTGTTGTCTTTCCTTGCTGAAAAAGAAACTAATACAAAATTACACTTTTTAGTTTTGTTTAACTGATTTCAGATTGAAAAGTTCATGTGAAATAGACATTGATTCTTTCTTATATATTTAACTTCTATGTTCTATGAAAAACTTTTGTCTTTCCTTGTTGCAGGAAAAAACAAACAAAAATAAAGACACTTTTTCTGAGGAGAGCTTAGTCAGGGATTTACAACAAATTTGTAAAGAAAAATTTTTTTACCATGATTTAGTTACCATAGAGCAAAGTCTCTCTCTCCCCATCATCCCATTGCCCTGATGAAGGCCTGAAATTTATGCCGAAACATTGGTGAAAATAAAAAACTTTTTTTTTTACAAATCAGTTTTAATTCTTCAGTCCTCAAGACCGAATCACTGACTAACCTTTTCTCATAAAGCTCGACGTTCAACTAGTTACCTTTGGTAATAAAATAATTTGGGTGATTATTTTATTTTATGGTTATATCTCAGACTGCAAAACTGAATTGAGAGAAAAATTCCAGTAAAAAATCTCTGGCACTGGGCTTTTCAACTTCCCTTTGGAAGGGAAGGGAACCCGTTCATTGTTACCTACCTTTGAAGTTAGCCAACTAACCCCCTCCCTCCCACCTTCTGACACTGGTTGTCTCTCAGTTCATTTCTGCAGTCTGAGATGTGACTATAGACCTCCCTGTGAAATTTCTCCATCATTAACTGTACATATTAAGTCATCCTTATTTAAATTTTGAGTTTATTCTGTATAACATTTTCTATCTTATAACACACCACATCTCTGCCTATTCATTTCACTTTATAATTTCTAAAAGTGTTATAGTGTGTATTGTATTTAAGCCATGATGACTCACAAGTTAAATCGAAACATTGGCAGTAATAAAATTAAGTAATTACCCAATAATTTTGGAACAGCTAAGTGTGGAGTATTTCATTTTATCTAGTCCTGGCGGATACACTGAATAATTTCTCCAGTATAAATATATACAATTATAATTAATGTGACCAGTTTTATAGTTTAAAAAAATGAAGAGAACAATAATAATAATATTAGTAGTAATGGTGTACTTAAATAAAGCATTGACAAACACAACACATAAGAGATAATTTAAGTAGTACAAAAAAAAAAAAGTAAACTAAAAGTAAAGAAGCTGGAAACTTCACTCCTCACTCAGATCCCAAAAATTTAAAGTCCAAAGAGGTTGAAGAATTCCTTGACTCTCTCTCCCTTACTTCCAAGACCTAATCGCAGCTCATGTTCTT
Source organism: Oncopeltus fasciatus (assembly GCA_000696205.2). Taxonomy (NCBI): domain Eukaryota; kingdom Metazoa; phylum Arthropoda; class Insecta; order Hemiptera; family Lygaeidae; genus Oncopeltus; species Oncopeltus fasciatus. Next base: position 314,910 of record KZ807441.1, read on the forward strand.
AATTATCTACCAAAAATTTTTATTATCTACGTCTAGAATTACAATTTCTCCAAACCCGAAGTAACCCATCATCTAATCTCTAGGCCTGCTTCATCTATTTTCAAAGACTTCCAAGATTCTTCTCAAGCGCTTATACTCTCGCCAAATATTTTCTAAGCACCATTTTGGTTTTCAATCCAAGCACTATGTGGTTCAATAAGTGTTTTGTTTTGTAATTCACATATATTCCTCTCTCGAAAATAAACAGTACTGGTCCATGCCTTCCTTGGCATTTGCCAGGGTTTGTATCATGAACTATTTAAAAAAAAATAAAATTAACTTTCCCAATACCTTTTAAATTATACTTCACTCCTACCTAACCAATTGATTCTTCAAAGTCTGGCAAAGTTAAATTAACCCCTCTTCGCAACCTTTGTGGAAGACCAAACTCTAATTCTAACTACAGCCAGGGAAAATCTTGTAAGCTATTTTATGGACATTAAGAAATGATGCCATTGCAGCACATTAAACAAAGGCAAATTATGTCATGTCACATTTACACTAAGAAAGAAACAATATGGCAGATTTGATTCTTAATATCCTTATCCATTTCTGATTACAATAGATACCTTTCATCCTGACTCCCTACTATCATGGAAGTTTAATTACAAGAATCAAAAAGCAGAAATAATTTATGAGATTCAAAGAACTTAACAGGTCACTAAACCAAAATTCAGCCTTATTTGTGAACATCAAACACACTATTTACAAATCTCTGCAGAGACCAGTTCTTTAGAACCAAAGTTGATGCATCCTATTACAACTTCATTGTTCATAATGTACCAGAAAATTCATTTGTTAAAGACTTTATTGTGTCGTTTTACCAAATATATAATAATATATCTCTCGAACTTCTTCTCCCACCCCATTTCTTGGCCCAAAACGAAGTCCGTATTCCCATCTTGCTATCTCTATCCTTTCTTCTAAAAAACAATGATCTTAGTGCCAACCCTTTCGGAAATAATACTTAAATTAAAAAGAAAAAGAAAAAAGAAGGTAACTATTGTAAGTAACAGGTAAGTAAGGACTTTGGTCAGCTTCTCTATCATATGAAAGATTCAAAATTCGAGTGAAATTAGACTCAGTATTTGTTTATATAATACAAATAATATATCATAGCAGCATATGTCACATCTCTTTTTTAATTCCAATTATGGGCTGTGCTTAGCATGTGTTTCAGTTCGCATTCGCCCAGCGGGGTATACCCTGACAGTGAGAGAGTTGACATGTCTCCTGTCCACCATGATATGGTCAATTTGATTGATAGTGTTTCTGTCTGGGCTGATCCAAGTACCTTTATGAATACGCCTTTGTGGAAAGAGGTCGATATAGTGTTAAAATATTCCAGTATCCAAGATTTAACCTATGACAATTGCGGATTATTTTCCATTGTTGACTGTCCATTTCCAGGGCTATAGTGATGTTTCATAGTGATTAATTTTCAGGTGGTGGGACCATTTACACTCTAGTCCCATGGTGGTGCTACCACTTTCACCTCAAGTCTGCCTGATTATTTATAGAGGGTTTATTCCCTCCCGACAGTGATCATCCAACTTGACCATGGGTGCAGCCCTTATAGCAAGGTTCCTCCCACACTTAAGTGGGCTGGCAACACCTCATCCTGACAGGTTGGTTACCTCTGGGGTACCCTGACAGGACCCCTTCTCATCAGTTTCCTCCAAGAACATTTGCGGGGGTTGGCTACCACTGTCCTGGTTAGGTTGCTGGCTTAACTGGGCCCACCGTTTGAAGGTGAGAGTAGGAGTTAGGAGCTGAGTAGCCATATGTTTGAGTGTTGTTGGCAATCTCTTCCCATATGTTCAAGTGTTGTTGGCGTACCACTTTCATAACTCTATAGAACATTCTAGATGGGCCTAGATGATTCAGGAGTGTTTTCTGGGAAAATGTGGTCTCCTCTTTTAAGTGAGGAAGCATATGGCTACTTTCAATTGCTGCTAAATTTGGTGATAAGTTTAGGTTGTTTATGCTTGAGCCCAGAATCCCGGGTATGTATTTAATAAGTTGGGAGTTATTGCATTTTTATATTTTTAAGCTATATATTAAAACAAAATGTTGTTTTTAAATACCCTGAATATTTGTACAAATGATCTATTTTTAAGAAATATATTTTATTCATTCATACTAATTTGACTATGTTCCCAGGAGGCCACGGGGCCATCTTCATTTGAACAGATGGATAGGGAAGTTGGTCTATATCATTCTAATCCATTACCACAGACCCTTTCCTCCAACTTGAAGGGGTTCGATTTGGAGGAAAGGGTCTGTACTAATGGATTAGGATGATATGGCAGTTGACTATGAAAAAAGGGTGAAGCGGGAGGAAATGAGGTCTTGAACAAAAAGGATATTATGTTCGTGCTTTATTCTGAGGTTTTGGATTGAAAGGTCTGAATTGTTTTGATGTTTCAGATTCAACCCCATATGTCCAGATTAGTCATAATAAGGTTTTGTAGAGCGTCAGTTTGTTTGCTATTGTAAGATAGAAGTTCTTATTCATGAGTCTGTAAAGGATGTATGTATGTATGTGGAGGAGTTCAGGTCACTGATTGAGTTCTTGTCTTTTAATTTTAGTATATTCGCCCCATGTGAGTCATGAGTCAAGATCGAGCCTTAGGTAAGGAATGGAATTTGTTAATCAATTTGTTAGTGGTTAAGGAACATTGATAAATTTCACAATTTCAGGAAAGTTTTTTTTCCGGAATCTAAATAATTAGTGTTACTAGGAAGTATAAATTTCAGTTTAAACAAAGACCACTGTACCAAACTCTCGGATGTTAGTGAAACATCCAAAAAAAAAGCAACTCTTTGCACTTAAGGGAAGAGGAAATGTAGTCTACGACACGAAACACTTACTGGACAGTAGAGTGCTTATGTCGGAAGCCGAATAGTATTATTAGAGTATTCAATTTAAATATATTGACTAATGAAAATATTTACATATAAATACATATCCTTAAATAAGTAAAATAAATTTATCTTGTACCAAAAAATGATTTAATACAACAATAGTATTTATTACCTGGCCTATATGGGAAGGGGACAATTGTAATTCCTCTCTTAAAAGAGGAAATTAAGTTTACTCAGAAAACTCTCCCCCTCAAGTCAGTGACAGATTCCATGTCTCAGAGCATTTTATTACTCTGTCACCGGCTCTGAATCAGGCTAATCATGGCCCTTGCAGTGCCGGTGACTGTGAAATGTTAAGTAACAGTAATTAGTAAGTGCAGACAATTTAGCAAGTTGTTTTGAGGCCTCTTTGTAAATAAGCACATTAAATTCATTTGCATATATTTGTTATCTGTAATTAATTTACCTTTTATATTTATTTATTTTCTAGTTTAAAAGCAGTAGACTTGTTTTCTGTTATTAGTTGTATATGTAATTATTTATCTTAATAAATTAACTTCAATTGATTTCTGTATTTGATTATTATTGACTCATAGTCCATAAATATCTATAGAAACATGAAATATATTTTAGTCTTTACTTAATAAATATTTATTACTAATTTTTTTACAAGGATTTAACAAAAAAAAAAAAATAATACAATAAAAAAACTTTGCAATAGAACATTAAATATTTTGCTTCAAGAGATTAGACAGTAAGCGATATGACAGATAACATTCATAAAGCAAAATATATCATTGAGATGCCTATTGCTTTCACGTAATATTTATCTGGGATAAATATTTAGATAAAGAGAATTCTCCATGATGTTTCTAAACTTTCAAATTGAATAGTACACGAATTAGACATTATTTTCAGCTGCATTGAACATTTGTCACCGATCAAAGGGATTACTTATGTCAAATTCACTTTTTAAGAATATTTAAATTGTAGTTACCCAAATTCTTAGCTAACTTAGTAATATAAGTACTCATTTTTGGTTTTACATATGGTTCTGGATCTATGCATAGATAGTTAATTTTTTGTTGAAGGTTTAATATTGAACATTAAAGGTTGAATTATATACTCATTCTGTATTGTGACATTCTTATATTTTTCTGAATCATCTGATTTTTGGGAAATTAGAATTTCTTGGTTATTTTCTTTTATTAATTTAACTTTTTCTATTTTATCTGAAATATTTCGTAATGTATAACCTTGTTGTAATTGGTGCTTAAACTTAAATTATTGTCAATAGCTAAAAGTTTTTAAAGACAGAGCATTGGAAGTCTATTGTCTAGCACATATAAAACTTTGATCCAATAGTTATACAGTTTCTTTAGATTGCAAAATGATAAATGGTAATGTCCTGATTCCAGACGCATGGCATAACTAGGAGTTGAAGGGGCCACATATATAAACTCTTCGAAACTTTACACACACTCTCTAATGCATCTGAATATGTAGTGAACAGATTTCTGCAGCAAAAAGTAAAGTAAATGTAACAATGAATCAAAAAGTGTCATTTTCGATTCCCTAACTTTAACTTTACTATTAGTTCTCTGATCTTTGCTGCTTCGATTCATGATTTATTTTATAAATATTCTGGCACTATTTTGAATTTTCCTGATGATCTGAGGAAGGATATGTGTATTAAGGAGAATGGGACTCCTTAATACACATAATCGTTTACATAATCGACAGATTTTCCTAATATCTGTAATACTTTGCATTTCTTTGACCAACCTGGCTTTTGAAATAGAACCACTTAGGATTTTTAAATATTTATTACCAGTCCATTAATTTCGCAATATTTTTGGAGAATGCTTAGTTTATTTTGTTTATCCCATCTTGTGTAAACAAAAATCTCCAAATTATTTGCAAATAATAATAGTATTATTTCAGTCATGTGATTGATTGAGACCCTTAACACACCTTTCTCTACAAAGAAATTTAAGATTTTTGATTAAAGATATTTTGGCATAAACTTTCTCCCTGTATCAATCAAGATGTTTACTTGACATCATAGGGTATCTCATTTCCAATATGTACTTACATCGCTGTATTGTTACGGAGCATTTTTACCAGCTGTATTATTTTACCACTGCCACCAATTTTATGGTATTTGTGATAGAGTAATTAAGTAAATGATGTTTAATTGATGCCTTCTGTAATATTATTATATAGAGTATTGCTATCGTTGTTATGGAAGTATATTAACTGTGAGCTGTTTATTTCTTGCTGAAATTATTTTCATTTGTTTGGAGCCAACTTTAATCAACTTTTACATTTTAGAGACGAAATGGTTTTTTGTCAATTTTTAGTGCAAGGGAACAGAATAAAAAATCAAACTGTCCCAGTCAGAACTCGAACCTGGATCTCCTGCTATCCGGGCCGGTGCATTTACCACTTATGCTACCGGGACAAGTCTGATTAGTTATTAAATTCCCCGCACTAGTCTCGAGAGTCTAACCTCCAAGGCCGATGAATGAATCGTCTTATGCTCGGAGGGGCTGACATTGTCAAGCTGTTTAAATGACTCTAGTTATTTACTTTTAAATTTTTAATTTTATAAATATTTTTTCTTTTTGGTATGTAATCCCACGTGGCATAAGTGGAAAATGCCCCGGCTCGGATAGCAGGAGATCCAGGTTCGAGTCCTGGCTGGGACAGTTAGATTTTTTATTCTGTTCCCTTGCACTAAAAATTGTTAAAATTTACGTGGGATTATATACCACACAAAAAAATATTTGTAGTGATTTTTTGTCTATTCTACGTGCATTCAATTTTATTTGACTTAATAAATGAATATTCTGAACTAATTAATGAAAAATCAAGAAAAACATTTTTAAGATTCGAACTAAGCCTCACAAGATCAATAGTACTGGACCCATTCTTATTAATAAAAATTAATTTTCCTGCAAAGCCTGTTATTAATCGTCCATTTGATGAAAACGTATCTAGATCTTCCAAAGTTTCAACAAGTAACTTTCCCTTTTTATTATCTATTGTGTCTATTGCTTTTTTAGTTTCTTACAAGTAAGTACTTTCCGATACACCTTAATCCATGCTTTTTCAGTTTCTTAAACAGGTTAAAATTTCCTAAAAGAATAATGTACTAATTGGGGAATTTGTCATTAAACTCATTCAGTAAAGTTTCTAAACATTCGCGCATTACCTCCATGCCAGAAGACCGCCAGTATAAGTTGCCTACAATTAATTTGTGTTGTCTTATTTTTATAGTAATGAAGACTAACCACCTCATGCAAGCCAAGATGTTATTAAACTACTAAGATTAACATCAACTAGAATATGGAGTCCACCACAAGCTCGGCTCTTATCCTTATCCTTAACTGCATGATTTTAGAAAGCTTTTAAGTTATTTTAGTTAGGTAGTGAAACATCATTTGTAACCTATGTTTCGCATAAATGTATAATTTGCTGATTCATAAAAAAGGATTTTGTGCTTTCAGATAATTTATAAATATTATGCATTCCTGAATTATTTAAAAACCTATATTTAAATATTTACTATATATTTAAATATATT
>KZ807441.1:322698-333006 GCA_000696205.2 Oncopeltus fasciatus
CCAACGCCCACTCCCCGCCACCCACCTCAGGAGTGGGCAGGACCATTTCTGGGAGTGTCCTGGCACCGCTAGCTCTACCACTGCACCTTCGATTCAGTCAGGACACGCATATATAGCAATATATAATTGGAGAAACTAAACATGAATAGGAAGAAATTTTAATATGGAGCTATAGACAGGCACAGTAAAAAAAAAAGTTATAAAATTATTATATATGCATTTATAATAACTTAATAATTATTAACAACTTATAGTGCAAGGGAACATAATAAAAATCTAACTGTCCCAGCCAGGAGATCAAGGTCCCACAAAAAAAAAAATTATAAAAATTAAAATTTAAAAGTAAATAACAAGAGTCATTTAAACAGCTTGACATTGTCAGCTCCTCTGAGCATAAGATGATATATTCGTCGGCCTCGGAAGTTAGACTCTTGACACTAGTGCGGGGAATTTAATAACTTATCAGACTTGTCACGGTAGCATAAGTGGAAAATGCACAGGCCCGGAAAGCAGGAGATCCAGGTTCGAGTCCTGGCTGGGACAGTTAAATTTTTTATTCTGTTCCCTTGCACTAAAAATTGTTAAATTTATGTGGGATTATATACCATAAAAAAAATTTATAAAATTTGAATCTTATCATTGAGTGTGTTTTCTTGAATTTCCGTTCTCCTATGGTTAAAGAAGTGCTCGATGGGTAAACTATCATTATAGAATAGAATAATTATTTTCAGAAGTCTAAACATACGTAAGAATTTGATAGGTAATGTATTTTAAGTTATTTATGTAGCATGCACCAATGTCATTAATATGTATTACTACCTCTATTTCATCAAAAGTATAAATCCATATACATAGTACCCTTACCCATATATGCAACACAATTATCACACACCTATTTAACTAAATATTACTTAAATTTTTTACAGATGTATGATTTTGTCATTTTTTAAATTTAAATCATTTAATTTTGAAAAATCATGATGTAAATTTTATTTTCAATTAGCTTCTTTTTATTTAAATTCTAAAAAGACTTTACTCTTTTTTACTAAATTAACCTAACTTACTCCAATGCTTTATAATTATAGGATGTCAATTTTTTATTGGTTAATATATTACTTTTTGACAATTAGAATAACTGTGTATATATTTTTTTTTCCTTGCTCAAAATATTCTACTTTTATTTATTTTAAATGACTTCTGTATGATGGCCTGGCATTTAAGGTAGACATAACCCACTTAATCTATATAACTGAGTGTCCCTTGTTATATTCTTTTAAGTCTAAGATTCTTTTAAGTTTATTTAATTCATTTATAGCTTTATTATTCATTTATAACATTTATTAACTTTTTTCTTTATATCATGGATTTGTGGTTTCCAAAGTAATTATTTATGTAAAATACTCTTAAAAATCTTATATTTTCAACCTCTGTAAGTTTTACATTTTTTAAACTAATATGTTTAGGTCCTAGCCTAACCATATAAAGGGATGTCAATTTAGACCTATCTAAATGTGTTGGTTCATCAACTTTCTTTTTAGAGCACTTTTTTTTTTTTACCATCCGTTAACGTATTGCAAGTTTGTTATTTATGTTAATAGTTCATTTGTTTTTTATTAAAAAGTACAGTCAGCATGATCTACCTCTGTTTTGATGAAATAGAGGTAGATCATGCACATACAAAAATCTATTTAGGGTAAGCTAGTATTACATGCATTATTATATGGTTATGGGTCTCTGGGTTTTTCGATGAAAATCACTATATTAACTATTTTCAAGATTGAATTAATAAATTACAGAAGAAAATGACAGCTAGTCGACAATTGTGGATTTTTTGATAGAAAACTTAATTGAAAAGTTATGAAATTATAAATACTGATTTTAGTTGTGGTATTTAATACCATGTTAATTTTATACAAGAAATGCAAGGGAATAGAATAAAAAAATCTTACTATCTCAACCAGGACTCGAATCCGGGTCTCCTGCTTTCAATGCAGTCATGCTAACCATTTCTGGGATTAGCATAACTGCCCGAAAAGCAGGAGTCCTTGCTGAGGTAGTAAGATTTTTTTATTCTATTCCCTTGCATTTCTTTTATTAAATAATGTGTCAGAATGCAATACATATCTTTAAATTAAAAAATAATAAAATTGGACAGTAATAATAACAATACAATCTGCAGTATTTAGGTTTAAAATAAGTAAACTTTAAAAAGCTAATTAAGAATAGTTAAGGATAATATTTTCTCAAGTAACCCATCTAAATGCACCCTTACTCTTTACCTACCTATCATTATTATGGAGCTTGATCCATTAACTTTAAAAGTGTTAAACATTTAAAATTCTTCTATCTGCTAAACTCTTAAACTTATTCACTTGTGGCTGTCAAATGCATTGTTCATTACAATTTTGTACACATATTTTTTAAAGTGCTGACAGTTATCCTATAAATTGATAGTATGTTTTGGAGATGATAAGATTCTTAATAAATGACAGTATTAAAATTATAAAAATTGTAAACTGAAAAGCACTTAGATGATTTGAATTGTAGATTGCTCCTGTACTTTATTTCTACTTATAAAAAAATATCAAATTTTTTTTCTTTGAAGAAAATGAGTCATGGATCAAAGCAAGTAGAAATCTGATGGTGCGATGTCTGGAATATATGGGGGATAAAGCAGGAGTTCGAACCCATGAAGTTCTTTAAACTTTTCTTTGGCTCGACGAAAAGTTCAGGACATGAATTATCTTGTTGGAATAAAACTCCTTTTCAATTGATCAAAACAGGATAATGCTCAGGGACAACTTTACGTTCAATCTTACAAGTTGTTCATAGTAGAGTTTAGAATTCTTAGAGCATCCATCAGAAATAAATTTGTGATGAATTTAATTATAAATCTAAATTTCAATGAAGATTAAATTATAGAATTTAAGGCATTTGTTTTCTTCATTTTAATATTAGGCACTTATATAAATTTTTGTTTTCTAGTTCTTTTCATTCTAAAATGTAACAAATGATTTCATAATCAAACATAGCTCTTGTGTGGCATGGCTATATTAGATACTTTTTTGGAATTTTTCTTTCCTGATAATTATAAAGCTTCTTATATTAAAGTTTTTTTTTTTTTTTTTTGTAAAGGTAACAAAAATAAAAAAAGGATCAAGTAATATTTCTATTCTTTTTTAAAATATAAAAATGAAGGTATTTTTTAAAATTCTTTGTTTAGAAGTACTTGGTAGGGTAAATTTGCAAATAATGCTATGTTGTCAGAATTCAATTTTCCACTTATTGTAACTAACCTTTTTCTTTTAAGCTTTCATGGAAGATACTCCAAGTGTTGGTATTTTTACTTACCGACTGAAAGGGTTTGATGAAGTTCCCACAGACCATTATATGAGGCCATTCTTTGTTGATGCTGAACCAGACTACAGCCGCCACAACAAATATTGTTTGGGATCTATACCAAGACACAAGGTTAGACTTTTTATTGTTTTACACTGTAATGTGTTGGCTCCCAACTTGCTCCAGTCATAAACTCGTGTTTTGTAAGCTTTTCTTTTTTAAGATATTTAGTTGAGTTTTAGATGCAACCAAAAGTTTTATTAAAAGATTAGACTGTGAGAAAGCTTTTGGTAAGATAAAGTGGACCTGTTAAATTATATTTCTGTGTGGATACATATGAGCCTGTGTGGAGTCTTTCTCCTCCGACATACTCTTTGTATGTATTAAATTTGAGGGAGCAAATAATATAATTTGAGAAATCATATTAACATCCTTTAGAATACAACTATTTATCAAAACATAACCAGAGCATCGACCCCTTAGTTATTTACCGTTTCTTCTTCCGGGTTGGACCGTGTCAAATTGGTGTTATTTGCCGAGCTTTCGCACATCATGTGATGGCTTCTTCAGGGCTGAATAGAGAATGAGAGTTGTAAAAGAGAGATTTTTAAAATCCAGGTGGTATATGGAAGAAGAAACGGTAAATACTTCTGACGACCGTCGAAGCCTACGTGAACCCTTAGTTATTGACCTTGCAGTTTTTTATGTCTATTACCTTTTGCCTCATTGTAACTTCTACTTTGATTAATTCTTTGTTGACTCCGCTAATTTTTCATTGCAAAAACCACCCTATCAAAGATACAAAAAGTTTAGCTTTTTTGTAAGATTAAAGAGATAAATCCTATTGGCTACATAAACCCTGGAGATGTGTACAATGAAAATTCTTCATTATTACCACACAGAGATATTATGGATAATGCTTAATTAGGATCTCATTTAAATAATAATTCATATTAAAGATAAGAGATTTTGCTCATTCATTTGATTTTTTGGAGTAAGCTCCTATGCAAAGCACCTTCAGAACTTCACTTGTTTTGCACAGTAAATTATGTGTATGGTGCAGTAAAAATGAAGTTAGTTATTACTAAGAGAAGTTACTTCTCCAATATTAAAACTGGTGCCCGATACTCAGGAAACTTGCAGACCTTTTCTTTTTCATAAGGAAAGTTAAATCAAAATCAAAATGTGGTACAAATGTTTTATTGTAAAAAAAAAAAAAAAAATTTGTCCACTCTTTATCTGTAACCTGGTACAACTTGAAAGGAACTGGCTACAACTAAAGAAAATTTTCATCATCCCCATCTTCATCTCTTCTATCTTTCTATATGGAGGAAGATAAGTCAACATCACTGCACAACATTAGAGATAACTATTACTTACAGCTCCTTTACAATGATAACCAATAAGTCCTTATCATTGAAGCACTAAGAATTATCACAATTGATTTATCACTGAACTGTCACAATTTGTTTATCACTTAGCTTTAATAGCTTTTTATTTGCAACAAAAAGTTTATTACTTTTTGGTTTTGCTTTCTTTAATGCTTTACCTTAGAGTGTTATAAACAGTATTGGATTTGTATGAGAGATCTCAAATTTATTTTTTCCTTAAAACTTTGTATTTCCCAAATTTTTATTTCTTCTTTTAAAATGTCATCCTCTACCCGAACATCCCTTTGAGTCTGTACACCTTGTCTAACAGCATCTTTCCATATTGAATTTATCATGCCAGAAGTTATCCCCACTCCTATCTTTGATTCCTTGTTGAGTTGTAGGTCGATGACAACCCTTTCCTTTGAGAATTTTATAAAATAATTTTTAGTTTTAATTTTCATTTTCATTTATTATTTAGCCTGGATCTTTCTAAGCTTTTCTTTGTGCTTGAAGTACTTATATTTCATCTTCTTTCTTTCTATCCTTTTGAAATTGGCTCAATAACTTCCTGGCAGTCACCATCAAACCATTCACTTCTTTTATTATTTTGCTTTTTACTAAATATTTCATCTGCTGTGGTCATTAAGGCATCTTTCAGGTTACTCCAGTTTAAATATCTTGAGCTTCACTAACTTCAGCTCTTCATTTCCTAATTTTTTTTATCTGTAGCCTCTTAAAATCTGTTCTTTATCTCTACATCCTTCAATTTTTCCACATCTTATCTAGCTTTTCCTACCTTGCTTATTCTCACTGTTAGCCTGGCTATCAGTGTTACCACAAGGAGAAAGTGATTGCTGTCTATATTGGTGTTTCTGTATACCCTGACATCCTGTAAGTCTGATTTGTGATGTCCATCTATTTGGTTGATCATTTCCCTGTCTGGGAAAGTTCTTTTACCCTTATGTACATCCTTATGATTAAATAATGTTCAATCTATTATTAGGTTATATCTAACTACATAATTCAGAATCCTAAACCCATTCTCAGAATGTAGGCTATGGTGGCCAACATTGTTATAGTCCTGCTCATTGCCTACTTTGGTATTCAAATCGCCTGTTATAATCTTAAAGTTGTGCCTTGGGCATTCAGAGTAAGCAGTTTTTAATAAATCAAAAGACTCATCCTTTTCCTCCTCAGACTTATCATCGGTTGCACTTGTTTATTATAGAGTAATTTAAAAAGTGCCTCTATCTCTTATTTTACACATTCTTGGTGAATAGGGCTTAAAGTCGATAATTTTCTGCTTGCTTTTCCAATTATTAAAAATCCACTCTTGGAGAACTCTTGGACTGGAATTTCAACTTCCGCAAAAGTATTAAATTTTTTGCCTTAAAGGGCCATGAACTGAAAGAAATTGTAATCTGATGGTGCGAGATCTGGACTATATGATGGATGAGGCACGAGTTCGAACCCATGAAGTTCTTTAAACTTTTCTTTGGCTCAATAAGGAGTGTGAAGACAAGCATTATCTCGATGGAATAAAATTCCTTTTCAGTTGATCGAATCAGGATTTGAACTCAAGACAACTCTGTGTCCAATCATCCAGTTGTTCACAGTGGATTTCAGAATTCATAGACCATCTATTACCATGAATTAACTCTTTTAAGATTCCATTAAATACAACAAAGTGGATTTTTTTTTTTTTTCAAATTGTCCCCTTGCGGCAACTAGACAAGCAGTTTGATTGTGATCTACTCATTGCTTACAGGTATTCGGATTTAGAAATAGCTGAATTGAATTTTATGAAATTTGCGTTTTATGTGTTGAAATGTTGTTCTTAATTTCATATGAACTTGATCTATTAACTCCTAAGGGGTTAAATTAATAGTCAAAAATTTTAAATTGATTAATTCATTTTCAAATGGCTACACATACTGACTTGAGATTTATGCCGTTTTGTCAAAAATATTAAGCAGTATTCATATGCTACTGTCGATAATGGAAAGTATGTCAACTTAAACTTGCCGCTTCATTAAAAAAATCCCTTAAAGCTTTTAACATTACCCATTACTTTGTAGTCATATTCATAATATGATGCATCTAAAATAATGATTGTGAGGAAACACTTTTAAACATTGTTTTTAAAAAATATTTTAAAATATTTAGTATACTTATTTTTAAATATTTTACTGTTTAAAATGATGACCAACAATTTTTTAATGAAGAGGCAAGTTGAAGTGTTAATGTTAAGATATTGCTACAATATTCTTGTAAGATGAATACATTAATCTAATCAAAATAAATATTTTTTAAATAAATTTGTTATATGTTTAAATATAACTTCTTCAAATTAACCGTTGGAAAATTTTAATGTATAATATATAATTCAATCTCGATAGATAAAAAAAAATCAGACTCTGTACAGGCTACAGAGAGAAGGGAGAGGGGAATACATGTTACAGTTGTGTTTATTCATTACCATGAGTATGTTCTGCATATCATTTTGGCCTCTAATTTTCCCATTCAATAAAGAATGGTATTCTATTAGGGCTGGGTGTTTGAGCACACTAGAGATACTTTGGTTTATTACAAACTTTAGCAAAGAAATTAATCTTCAAATAAACCACTTTTTGGCTTCCAATTCAGTTATATTTGTTCTGGTTCTATTAATGCAAGATGTATTGAACTTTGTAAACATCAACTTTAATGCATTTTTTTCTTAAAATTTCATATGTTAAATGAATATTTCTCTCATAAAAGGCACATATATGACCCATCATTTGGGTGTGTTAATAATTCAAACTATTGGTAAATTATATTATGTTTTAACATTCTTTCTTTTTGTTCCCAATTTTTTTTAATTATTGGAGATTAAAAAAAGTGTAATTCCTCTTGTGCAGAAGGTAGGTTATGCACATACTCATATTCAAACATACATGCCTGCAGAATTTAATAATGATATAACTAAAAAAGCAATATTTACTAACTGGTATTTTTTTTTTTTTTTTTTTTTTTTTTTTTTACAGATTATGTTGGATTATGCTAAACATATGTATCGAGTTTATAAAGAACGCCCTAAATTTATATTTGGATTCCATGGGGAAATATCCCATGACTCTTACAATTTGGTCGGTGCCGCTGATGAAGATTTATTAGAATGGTTGGACTGGTTTAAAAGTGAAGGTCACTTAAATAATACTTTATTGATATTAATGAGTGACCATGGACATAGGTATGGAAATCTCAATAAAATAATGGTTTCTTTTTTACTGATTTTTATTTTCTTTCAGATTGTTTAAGGTTGCAGTTTTGTTATCCTGGATAACTTCATACGTCAACCCCACACTGATTTTAGGAGATGGCAGCTGTCTAAAGCGTGGATTATTTAGATTTTTTTAGGACTTGCCTGGTTTCCTACTAATGATTTCATGAATGGCTAGAATTTTTCCCTAAAAACTGGCGTATTATTTTAAGGCTCTGAATATTTGGCTTTTAGGCCATGAAATTCCCATTCTTGCTCTTTTTCCCTTGAAGAATCCATTGGTGTATCAGGACAGGGAGTCACATTAAAATTTGATCCCAACTTTTCAACCAAAATTCTTTCTGTAAAAAATTATTTTTATTGTATTTTGAGTATGTAGTGTGGTCGAGCCCTAATCAGGTCTATCCCTCTAAATTTGTCCGGTATTCTCCAGTAGTGTATAATACAATCTCTAGAACTCTCCACCTCAGTGATCTTATAATAACTTCACAGTTCTGGCTACTTGAGTTTTTCCCTATTTGATGATAATGATAGTCAATTAAAGTTAGGTTTTCTCAAGAATCCTCTGTGTCTTTGCAAACAGAAGCACATAAAGAATAAAACTAACTGTGCACTATAAATTTTGAACTGAGTACTATTTAGCTACTTTGCCAAATTTTATATGTGGATGATCCAAAAGTGATGGTTTTTTCGAGAGATGCCAGTTTTAATCTTATTTTAGATCTATGCTTTTTTAAGTTTGAATCTAAAACATCTTGTCTGCTAAAAGTAAAAAAGTGGACATTTTGCCTTTTTTAAATATATTACATTAAGGTTACAGACTTCTCTGCTTGGGCTATCTTTGTTTGTCAGTGTTATTTTTCATCTATCCTGATCCAAAACTCCTTCCTGATTGTTAAAATTTTACGAGTTTCCTGGGTCATCATTTTAGGCATTTCTGCTGCACATGGCCATGCCTGTGTAATTTTCTTTTGACAGTTCTCTTCAGTATGCTCTCTGTAACTTTCCTTTCATTGAGTCTCTCTTCCCTCCTCACTTACAAAGGGCGAGAAATCCCCAAAAATTTTACACTTTATAATTGTTTATTAGATTTTTTTTTGTTGGGGCTTGACCAATAAAGAGTGTAATAAACACATTTTATATTTTATATTTTTATATTTTGTATTTTTAAATTATCTGCCAACTTTCGGCTTACACTGTAAGCCATCNTATAATATAGAATTGCCATAACTAAATATAATGTGCTATCAATAGTATGAATGTATTAAACATGTGGAAAAATTCAAAAAACAAAAAACTAACTACTAAAAATAATTAACCACATCTACATATCATGAAGGCGAGAGGGGTCGTCGTGTTCCTAAGATCACATTTTCATGACTGAAAGGAAAGGTTTTGAAATTTGTGAGAAATTTTTTTTAGATGGATACGGTGGGTGGTGGAAGGGTGGGGGGTAAGAGGCGGTAAGTACAAAGGGAGTGCGGCCTACTTCAAGAGGGGCAATAAAAAGAAAAAAAAGTAGGGCATTATTGCAAGTAAGTAACTTTTGGAACTAGGAGAAATGTTTGACAGGTTTATTTTGAAGTAGGGCTAATGGTTTTTCAGAATGTTGAAAATGTTTGAATAAGTTGGAGAAATTTGTTCTATGTCAGTTCTGTCGTTAACTGGATTGTGTTGTAAGTTAATGTGAACGGTTTCAGATAAAAGGCGTTTGAGTTCGTAGGGTTCAGTGGAAGGAATAGTAATGTTCTCGAAGTCAAATTTGAGTTTTTCATGAAAAACGTGTTTTGTGAGGGCAGTTTTTATTAGTTTTTTCTTTATGTCATTTTTATGATAATTAATTATATGGGAAATAGGGTTTTTAGTTTAACCAAAGTAAGAATCATGGCAATTTGGAGTTGAACATGGAATTTTATAAACAACATTGGTTCTGTTTGGAAGAGGGATGGGGTCTTTAAGGATAATAAGGGTTTCAAGGAAGGGGAATCGATAGTCAGACTCGAATTCAATGGTAAATTTGAGACAAGGGTGGTAAGAGTTAAATGCAGTAAGGATCTGGGGGATTTTTTCTGGATTGAGAATGAGGAAGAGGTAGTCAACATATTTTTAAGGAAGAAAATGTTGACATGTTAATGAAAGGGTGGAAGGATAGAGTCTAGGAGGTCATTAAGGGTGATATTTGAAATGTCAGGAGCAATGTTATTTCCCATAGCCAGACCGTTAATCTGGTTATAGTAATTACCTTGGTAAAGGATATAGCCGGACGTACAACATAGGGAAAGGGACTCAAGATATGTAGACCGGGATGTGCACTATCAATAGATATATATATAT
>KZ807441.1:336795-349571 GCA_000696205.2 Oncopeltus fasciatus
GATTGAACAAATATATATATATATGAAAGTTGTCCAGGGCTCAGAGTTAAAGTTATTATAATCTTATGTTTAAAGTATGCCAAAATGAAAATATAATGCAAATTTCAATTTTCATTTAACCTTCTACTGATAATTAAATTTTCTGCTGTTTCAGGTTTGCTGAAATAAGAAATACTCAACAAGGAAAGCTTGAAGAGAGGCTACCTTGGTTTAGCTTAGTTTTCCCTTCATGGTTTGAATCTACTTACACTTCTGCAATGGCCAACTTGAGGACAAACATTCATAGGCTTACAACACCTTTTGACATACATGCAACACTTTCATCTGTCCTGTCACCTCCCCCATTTGTCAAAGGAAACCTTTCTCATAGATCTGTATCTCTTCTTCAAGAAGTGAGTGTATAATTTGATTATATTCTGTTAATTGATATTTATTCATGCACATTCTGTCAATAGTATTATAAATATTCTTGATGATTATATACTCTGTAATAGTTACTTCAAATAAATTCTAAAACAGTCTTACTGTTTTTACAATAAGTGTAAAATATGTTGGAATGTGTTAAAAAATGTATAAATACTGATGTAAAAAAGTATAGGATATTGATGTCTATAGGACATTAATGAATTAATTTTTGATGTTCTTATTTATCAGCTATTATATTTTTTTATTGGATTTAAGATAATGGTATATATATTTGGGTAAATAAATAAGTTGTGCAGTGAAGTATGAAACTGAATCTGGCAGTTTTCTTGTGACAGTTCTTAATGGCTTAGAATCCTAATTTTTATCCCTGAGAACTCCTACTCTTTTACTCTTATTGTTATAATTGCAACACATGCTGAATGAACTACTAAATAAAATAAAATTCAGGATGTCATGTGTAAGGAACTTGTAAATTTCACATTTTTAATATTTTATTAGTTTCATTTATTTTTCAAATACCAAAAAGCTGTATTGGTGAATTTATAATTCAGTTTGCCTCTTCTCCTTTTTTATTTATAGATTCCAGCAGAACGTACTTGTGTTGATGCATTCATAGAACCCCACTGGTGTGCATGTTTAGATTGGGAGTCAGTTGACCGGAATGATCCGGTGGTTTCAGGAGCAGCTCGAGCTTTTATTAGCAAGATCAACAAGTAAGAATTTAAATTTATAAGGAATCAAGGTTAACTTAGTAATTCTATATAAAATTATTGAGCCATGAGCGAATTCAATCGTGAATTGTTAACTCATAACAAATAATTGTTTCACTTTCATAACAAATAATATGCAACATCAGAAAAAAAAAATTATTCTCTAATTGAAAGACAGATATATAATTATAAAACTACATATAATATTTCATACATATTTCTAATACCTACTTACTGTAATAACTACTGAAAGTTTTTCCTTTATTATTTTTCTTTGAAAATTTTCAGATATAATTCTGAGTATTCAGAAGAGTGCAGTCGGCTGGAACTTTCTGAAGTCATTTGGGCTGCACGTCTTGTTCCATCAGGTGCACTCAGAAAATTTAGATATTCTGCAGATGCAGATGGTTTTGTAGCTGACCTATCAGGAGATACTCTTGTAACTAGGGTTATGTATCAGATCAAAGTCGTTACAACTCCAGGTGAAGGAATTTTTGAAGCTTCACTATCCTATGATATTTCACAGGAAGAATATTCTTTCAATGTAAGTATTTTTTATTTTATTTTTTCTTAAAAATGACCCAGTAGCCCAGAAATTTTCTTAATTTGTGCTTGTATTTTTGACACTCCTATGCAAGTCCAATTAATAAAAAATAAAATTATGAAGGGCAAATAAATCCATTCTCTTCACATTATATATTTATTAAATATTCAGCACTCTAAGGATAAAAATTCCTGACTTCTGAGCTCAGTCATCTGATACAGATATATGATACATGTTTCATTCAAGAATTCATTTGCTAGTTTAAAATATAATTTAAAAACTAAATTCAATATTAAAAATAAGTTATTTTTTAATAAATTATTCAAAGGAAAGTTAATATGTCCAAATTTAATACTTACAGAGAGTTCATTTTAAGATGACTCAAATGCATTTCCTGCTTAAATGGTTGATCTGAGCAAAAAAAATGTAAAAGGAAAAATTGGTAGTCCGTCACCTTTAGTTTTAGAATTTGATTTGTTCTTAGATTGTGTGATGTAAGTGCATCCAGAAGTAGGGGTTTGCAGATGACTCCTAATTACACATAGATATGCTTCATAGTATCTTTTTTTTGTTTTAGAAGATAGGTTCTTCTTATTGTAAATATTGGCTGTTGCAAAGTTTTTAATTGGTCTTGCAAAACTAGTCTTGATCAAAAAACACCTTCACCTTTAATGGTTTACAAATTGAAGGTACAGCAATGGGCACTAAAATGTCCCATCCTTATGCCAGTTTATCCTGGCCTTCTGCTCTTTGCAACCCCTTGTCTGGAAAAGATATCTGGATAATATTTTAATGATTTGGATTCATAGACAGGAATCACTACCCACATTCCTAGAGGACCTTAGCAAGGTGTTTACCATAAAGTTCACATGAAATATATCTAAAGATGAAGCCACTTTTTCGGATGTTGATATAAAACTAATTGACAACCACTTCATCACTGGTATTCACATCAAGCCCACTAACAAATGGCCGTATTTACATTATTCCAGCTGCCACCTTCCACACACCAAGAGGTCCTTACCTTACTCTCTCCCTTCTCGAGGCCACCACATCTGTAATTCTCAAGAAGAATTACTTAAGATCCCTAAAAGAATCTCTTCTCCAAAGAGATTATCCACCTCAACTTCTCCAAGATGTACTAAAAAGAAATAATACTGTCTTTCAAAACCCTCTCCAATTTACCAAAACAAGGCACTTGGCCTTTTAACAAAAGCAGATGCTTATCCTGTCCAATTATAAAAACTGGCAATACGTTCTTCCAACTTATTGGTCAACACCCACTTAACATATAAGATCTAATCCTCATCAACATGCACATCCGAAAATTGTGTATACCTGCTTCAATGCAATTTTTGTCATACTTTTTATGCAGGAAAATATACTACGCCTCTAAATATCAAAATTAATAATCACAGAGCATCCTTTTCAGCAGTCCCTTCTTTCCATAGCAAGGCATGCTCAGAGCCATTTAATGATGTTTTTCAAGTTCAAGTGATTGAACAACTTCCCGACAAGGCTTCAGATTTGCAACTGAAGACGAAAGAGTGTACCTATATCCACTCAAAGCCACTTTAAGACCTGGCATCAATTGCCAACAATAAGAGGATTAGGGAAAACTCAATCGCCTTCCCCTTCCTTTGAGTTCCTTCCGCCAAGCACCAGAGGAGAGACTCTCTTCACTCCTCACTGACGAAGGGTGAGAGATCCCAAAAAATTTAAAAAATTTTACTCCTTATGATTTTTTCCTTTTGTGTGTGCCCTGCGCTCTAGCAAAACCCCCACTGCCACGTTAAATAACATTTGTCATAGCAATTTTTGGCATTTGAACATTGTTGGCATTGATTTTGATTTGATTAATTTACGAATTTTAAGTTCATTGAACTTTATGAAAACTATAGATGTATGTGACATCAATTATAAACAATTCCCAAAATGCTCGTGAAACATTAATTGTTGAAGCTTAAAATTCCAGGTTTTGGTGGTCATTGCTAAAATAAAGGCTTTGTGTTGTATATTAAACAAAAATTAAATAAAATTAAGTGCCCAGTGTGTATGTTACAATTTTTAAGTGATTTATCACTATAAAGGAAGTGATAGTAAAAGGTTCACCAAAAGCATGTCTTGTTGAGTAAATACATTATTTATTCATTTATTTTAAAATTAATTTATTTCACAAATTAAGTAACTGTATAATGTACTATTTATGTAAAAATGTGTCTGCTTTGTTTAAATTTGATTGTAAAATAAATAAAAAAAAGGTAAATTTAGAGTACCATGTAATAATGTTCTGTTTAATGAATTATCTTTTTACTATGTTTAGGGTAGATGGCAGTGAGAAATTTTTAATGTATTCTTAAAGAAAATTTCTGTAACCATAGTTATAAGGTTCTTATTGGTTAATGGGAGACCATTAATTTAGGCAGTTTCCAACAATTGGATATTATGGTAGAACCAGGTTCAACATTCTTACAAATCTGCTCAAAAAGTGTTTTAGCATTTCTATTGGGCACTCCAATGAAATATAGACACATTTCATGTCCAGTCTGACATTGTTTTAAAACCGACAACAACTTATAAGACTGAAGAAAAGCAACAGCTTCTTCCTCGGTTCTGGATAAGTCCCATATTAACATTCAACCACTCATATTCATAGAATCACTGCATGACTAATATGAAATACACACAATGCGACTGTTGAGCATATGACAAAGTAAGTGAACGAGCAACAAGGAGCAATGACCTTTACCAGATGTTGTTGACAAATTCAATTATGTGGCCTGGTTTTAACATGCTTAGATTCTCGAAGAATATCGATAAACGGTATACAGGCATTGAAACATTTTATCTCTCTAGAAATCTTAAGAAAATAATAATTATAATAAATTTAGATTGCTCATATGAGTGGCCTCCCATTAACTGATAAGTATCAGTTATAGTGCAACATTTTAAGAATAATATTCATAATAATAGTTGTATAAAATATTATTATAATAATAAGTTTATTAATATAATTTTTTCCAATAATATAACCTTGAAAAAGTATTGTTTTTCCGAACTACTGCTTTTGCAATGTCCAAAATTTAGTCAAATAAAAACAAATTATATTTGAGGAATGTTTTATATAAATTCCTGCCCTGAAAATGACATATTTTATTTTTATCCATGTGTATTTTTTTAATAGATTAAATTTTTTTATTCATAGATTGCAGATGTAAGCAGAATAAACCAGTATGGATCTCAGGCTCGTTGCATAGAGCAAACACAAGATCAGCTCAGAAAATTTTGTTATTGTAAAGATTCGTAAATATTTCATAGTTTTTATTTTCTAATGAAATGCATAATATTTGTTTAATTAAAAGTATTAATATGTGGCTTTACTTACTTTAAGGTCATCTTTTATTTAAAAAAAAAAAAAAGTTATTTACTTTTTCCTTATTCATTATTTATTTTCAGCTTACCTATATATTATTATTAAACTTTTATTTATTTATCACTTTCTGTTATATTAAAACATTTTGTAATTTGATCACCACAATAAATTTAAAAAAAAATGACATTCAATGTCAATCACATGAGGAGAGGAGGTGACAAATGGCACCACTCTCAAGCCTATATATTATAGTACATGTATGTTTACACAAATGTAAATGGCTGTGCTAAACAGAATTTCCTTGTGCCAAATTTTATTTTACAATTTTAAAGTATATTCTTCTGATTATTTATAATGTGTTGGCTATTCATTATTCATGAAAAATTTGGTTGTCGAGGACATACAATTTATTGATATTACATTAAGCATTTATTTAAATTGTGTTAGGTTCACATTTTCCTTACTATTAATTTTTCAAGGTACAAATTTGTATTGTTAATTCTTTAATTGAATTACAAATTAGCTCTATTCCATAATTACAATTGATATCAACATGAATTTGTTTATTAATTAACATTATTAGTACTTCAATTATTTACTTAAGATTATAATATTGTATTACTTTGAAGACTTGAAGGGTATCCATTTAGTCTCATTTGAATCTAATATTATTTTCATTTAGGCTTGTTGAACTACTGAGTCAATCAATATGTTGATATTGACTTAGGGTGATTGACCCATCTGTAGTAATAAAATACTTTAGAAAGAATATACTTTTTTTAAAATATATAACTTGCAAAAATCAATTAATGTATTTAATAATTGATAAAAAATTAAAACTGGGTTTTTCGAAGAAAAAAAATATTGTCTTCTTTTTTATATGAAAACTGATCAGTTTAAATTAAATTATTTATTTATCAACCATAAAATTTTAAAGTCTTATTTGCTTTATTAGGTCTATTATATATCCAGAAAGATACAAAGTAATAGTAAAGAGGAAATTTTATGTTATAAATCTATTGCTAGCTTGTTGTATAAATCATTGTCTCTATCATAATTTTTTATGGTAATACCGGATTATTTTATTATGAGAAGAATGAAGTTATATTTAGCTCTCAATAATTTCATAGCTCCATAACTACAGTCGAGCAACCTTTATCAGCTCCAATCACTGTAAGGTCATGCTGTTTTAATTTTATTTTGACTCTTTATTATGTATTAGGCCTTATCATTAATTCTTATCATAGTTATGAGCTATAAATCAGCCAATACATTTTTTTTTTACTCTCTACAGATAATTCATTGATTAGTTCAACATTAACTCTCTGTTAAAAAATATATCTAAATCTGTTAAATTATTAGTGGGACTCATCTACCCTCTTTTTGAAAGATGAGTCCTACAAATTGCTAGCAACCTATCTAGCAATAAAAATTTTTTTTTTAGATTTTAGATTTTTTGGGGGGAGGGGGGGGGGTTCTGTTAAGGTAGATCCAAAAAAAATACAAATTTTAAAAAATGCGCTTTATTTTTTAAACATTTTTTGGATATTTACAACCGAAGGCACCGAACTTCAACTAAATAAATAAATAAACATCATATTATAACTTAGATTATCTCCTCATGCTATAAACTCAATAAGCAGTACTCAAACGACCCTCGACCATGATATTTTGAACAACTNAACATGCAATTTCTCATACACAGACTTAAATATTTTTACCAGGGATAAGGATTTATTTTCAATGCTAAATTTTCTTTGCTACTTCAAATTTGCTTCTTTCATGACTCACACAACACAATTTTGCAGACCAATAAACTTTACACTGCAATTATTAACTTTTTAGTTTTTTTTTCAAGTGAATTTAATCAGTTGCATTATAATTTATTCAATTGAACAGTGAAATTAATTCTTTCAATTTTAACTACAATCAGAAAAAATAAATTTCCTTTTGGTATTTTTTGGGTCTTTTTACACTTGCAATTGATTTTTTACTATTTTAAAATTCATGGCGATTGAAATGCTTCCATTAGAATTCTTACCCCAATTTTTATCAATTTTGCACAGAAATTAAACATTTCGTCTTCTAATCTCCAATTACATTTAAAACTTTATCAGTTGAAACTATTATAAAATTAGCTCTTCAAACTTTGATCTAACAATTTTCTTACAATTAATTGCAAAAAAGCAAAACCCAAGCTAATTTTCCTCATATATATATATATATATATATATATATGAGGAAAATTAGCTTGGGTTTTGCTTTTTTGCAATTAATTGTAAGAAAATTGTTAGATCAAAGTTTGAAGAGCTAATTTTATAATAGTTTCAACTGATAAAGTTTTAAATGTAATTGGAGATTAGAAGACGAAATGTTTAATTTCTGTGCAAAATTGATAAAAATTGGGGTAAGAATTCTAATGGAAGCATTTCAATCGCCATGAATTTTAAAATAGTAAAAAATCAATTGCAAGTGTAAAAAGACCCAAAAAATACCAAAAGGAAATTTATTTTTTCTGATTGTAGTTAAAATTGAAAGAATTAATTTCACTGTTCAATTGAATAAATTATAATGCAACTGATTAAATTCACTTGAAAAAAAAACTAAAAAGTTAATAATTGCAGTGTAAAGTTTATTGGTCTGCAAAATTGTGTTGTGTGAGTCATGAAAGAAGCAAATTTGAAGTAGCAAAGAAAATTTAGCATTGAAAATAAATCCTTATCCCTGGTAAAAATATTTAAGTCTGTGTATGAGAAATTGCATGTAGAAACCACTTATCTTTTTGTGTTAAGAAATTTCATGTATAAATGATTTGAAACTAGTGTGGAGAATAAGAAAGCCTATAATTTGAGCTGAATGTTTTTATATTTTTATCACTTCTACTCTCCAAATACTTGGAAGAATGGCTTTTGAAGAATTATTTAGCAATATCAACCTTTTATGCTCTATTTTAAATTAGGTTGTTGCTCAAGGCCTTATTCCTCACAAAACCTGAATGAAAAGTCTGATAATGTGCCAAAGTTGAAACTTCTTTTCTAATCTGTTTTCTTTGTGGATCAATATAGATAAAGCTTGTCAGATTGTTCAACCTTTTAACTGATGTAGATTATCTATTCATGTTCATTTTTATCTTTTTCTATGGTTCAATTATGCAAAAGAAATTATTGTAGTGCTGAGTTGTAAATTCCAAAGCTATATCATTTTATTAAAACCATAATGAGTATAGTAAGTTAATTTAGAACTCATCACAAATATTTAATAAGTTATTATACTTACAAAGTATATTTTTTTAATGCAATATTTTAGTTCCAATTGTTATGAATTAAGACTTTTATATATTTTTTATATTATTTTACTGTTATAGCACAAACAAAATCATAATTATAAGTTTGTTTTTTTTTTAAATGAACTTCATAAAATAATATATATGGCTCAAAATATTTTAATTAATTTTGCTTCTCAACTCTTCTAGAACTTTACTTTATGCACCCATTGTTGTAGAATGAACAATGAATATTCACCCAATGTATATGAATTTTTTATTTTATATCATACTATTTATCCTTATATATGTAGTTTCTAGTCATCATTAGCTATTTTGCTATATTTTAAACATTATGTCTAACATATTCATTAAATGATTTGTTCAAGTGGTAAAAGTGAAAATATAGTGAGCTTTATACGTTTAGAAATTTATCTGAATATGCTACTTCCTAGAACAGCATAATTATTGCTCTCTAAAATGATAGAAGTTTGAAAAAAGTTGCTTTAATGATGACTGAAATAAAAAGAGACCTTCCTCTCTTTCTCTGCTCTCTTTCATCCCTAATTATAATTATTAAATAGCCAATTGAATAAGTTGATATTGTTTATGAAGATTGTTACTTTAATTCACACTTGCATCCCCAAACATAATTAATACAATTTTTAAATTTCAAATGTTTTTAAAAAATCTCAGTTTTATATGGATTTCTATATCCATTTAATGAGTTTAACATATTTACGTTTTTTGTTCTTTCAACAGGAAAATTAAGGAATTATTTAGTTTTTCATTTTTTAGTTTATTAATACAAAATTTAAAAGAATGGTTAAAATTAGTCCATTTGCTACTGAATGTGAATGAAACTTAAGTAGTCATTTAACAAAAAAAAAAGTTTTAAGTAACAATTAAGTAATTTGCTTTTTCTGAGCCTTAGAAGTAAAATGTAGTTTTGTTCACGTAGGCTTCGACGGTTGTCAGATGTATTTACCGTTTCTTCTTCCGGGTTGGACCGTGTCAAGTTGTTGATATTTGCCGAGCTTTCGCACATCATGTGATGGCTTCTTCAGGATTGAATAGAGAATGAGAGCTGTAAAAGAGAGATTTATTAAAAGATAGATTCTGTTATTCAAATTACAAATGGCTTTCTTTACAGCTCTCATTCTCTATTCAGCCCTGAAGAAGCCATCACATAATGTGCGAAAGCTCGGCAAATATCAACAACTTGACACGGTCCAACCCTGAAGAAGAAACAGTAAATAAAATGTAGTTTATTAGTAAAAAATAGTATAATTACATTAGGATATGTACTTTAAAAATTAAGGGTTGTCTATGCTAATTATAATAATTAAAATATTTATTTAATGTATAATTAAAATTTGTTCACACATTTTTTTCTTTTCTTTTTACTTTTTTGACTTAAATCGCTGTTTTTATTTAGTAATTAGTATTTATTATTATTGACACCAGGTGCACTAAGGTTTTCCCAAGTATTTATTTTTATAATTATAAAATGCTGTACGATTGCAATAATTTGTTATCGATCAAGCAGTTCCTAACTAGGCAAGAATGAAATTATTATTGTTATATTATTATGAGTCATTATTGATAGTATTGTATTATTAGGTTGAAACATTATTAGAAAAATAAGCTTTTATTTGGTAACCTTTAGTGATTATGATAAATGTATTTTAGAGAAAGGAAAGTGTTTTGTTATTAATTTAATAATATTAAATACGTAATGGCACTTAAACTCAATGTATCTTCATTTATTTGAAAAAGTTAAAAAATATACAATTTTTTTTACAAAACCCTTCATCTATGTGGATATTTAAGTAAAGGCAATGATGTCAACTGTGCCATTTTAGTTTACCATTCATAATTTAATGTGCCATTATACCTTTCAGTTAATAAATACTTTGATTCTTAACTTAATACATCCATAGTCATTGGTTTTGTTGCAAGCTTATAGTTTTTAGAAGTATTAATTACAGTTAAGCATGAAGAAAATTCTACTACTTTCTCTGCCAATTAAAAAATAAATTATGACAAGAGTTATTTTTATTAGTACATGTTACACATACACACTATATTAAGATATTAAATTTGTAGTCTTTAACCTCTTCTAGCTCAATTTTTTAACCTTATTCTGTTGACTGTTTCTGTTATTCAAATTACAAATGGCTTGCTATAGAAACCAAAACATTTGCTCAAACCATTGAATATATCCAATATTTTCTGTAGGTAATTCCAACCTTTTTCTATTCTATTTTCTATCCTGGTTTAATCCCAACTCTCATGTACTCATTGAATCAAAAACTTTCATCCAGTTTATAATGTAATTCTCAGTAATTATCATTAGATATATAATAGAGTAGCATAAAATAAACAAATAACTCATGCTCCATTAGACTTAAACACAAGTATATGCCTAATTTGGTCTTAAATGCTGAAAAGGACAATAAGGGAAAAGTTAATGTCACTGAGGTTGGCTCTATACTTCGAACCTATTTTGTCCTATTTTATGCTATATTCGTTTTTCATAACTGTAATGGGAAAAAATATATCAATATTAAATTTTGATGTTTCTCTAAACACCTCTCATAATTCTTGAATGAATTATATATTTTAAGCTTCCCTTACTGAGTGAAGCAGTGAAGAGTTTTAGCAATTTTTCAAAGTTTGTTTATTGGTAACCATTATGCCATTAATAGCATAAATTCCTATTCTTCTTTATTTTAATTAACTTAAAATACCTTTTCTTAGGTCATTTTATTTTTTGCTAATATATTATTACATTTCTAAAAAAGCTTCTAAAAATACTTCCATCTCTTACTTCTCATTATTACAAACTGGCTTTTATTAAATTCCTATCTCTTTATAATTTATATAGGAATAAATAGCCTACTTAAATTAATTCACATTTTTTAGAGCAAAGGCAACTCTCTGAATTTCATGACTCTTTTAAGAAATTTATCTTTGGAGTTATGGATATGGCTTGTAAAATAGTATAATCTGGTCATGCTAAAGTCGATACTAGGTAATAGATTAATTAACAGCTCAGGTATTATAATAGCATCATTAGGGAATATGTGGACGATACAAAAATATCTTGAAATGATTAGTGTTTAGTTATGCTATGAATTTATTTTTCTCTCTAGTATGACTACTTCCAATACATTATATTTTAAGAGTATTAATTAGATAGTATTTAAAGTTATACTCTTTTATTGTGTATGTAAAAATTTGTTTTTTAGTGATGGTATGTCTGTATTATTTTTTGTGTTATTTTTATTGTCAAGAATTGTTACCTTGTAAATTTTTTATTCAAGAAATCATTGGTGTTATTTCTTTCATTGTGCAAAAATACAGTCTTATCTAAAAATAGAGCTTGATTATTTATTCAAATTGTACAGGGAGCCAGAAAAAAAAATCTTATTACCTCAGCCGGGAATCAAACCTGAGTCTCCCAACTTGCCGGGTGAGCATGCTACCAATTTCACCTCCGAGAGAGTTCAATAATTTCAGTCTCCCTGTCTGTACCTCACTTCAAGTCCAATCCCCAAGAATGACGAATATATCGTCTATTACTTGAAGGATGTAACATTGTTAGCTATTTATTAGACTCTCATTTGGCAAAGGGCCACAACCTGATATTAAAATCATGTTGATAATTGAGGTAAAGTAATCCCATATTTTATTATCTATTTGAATCTTACAATTCTGGCTCCCTGTACGATTCAAATAAATAATGAAATGTGGGATTACTTTACCACAATTATCATCATGGTGAGAGCTTTATTATTTTCTGCAAGTGCCATCTATCACTTCTTTTGAACTAAATAGCTGAATTCTATGTTTAGGTGTATTTCTTCCTTATTTAAAAATTTCTAAACTGTATACTTTTTAGTTGTTTAAAGATAAGAGAAAAAAATAAGAATGGAGAGGGGATTGTGCACAAATAATTGAAGGATGATGAAATAAATCTTGTACAAGACCACATTTTAAAATATTGTATTTTTAGTAGACAAAAAGTTGCTCAAATTGTCTTTAGTTGTCTAACAACAAAAAAGCAACAGCTCTTAAAAAATTGTTTTTGTTTTTGTTTTAAATCTAGTACTTTCATTAGTTTCTTTCAAAGGAGCCAATCTTTAATGCCATATCAAGGCTTTTGAAAAAAAAAAAAAAAAAAATTAAAAGTTTTTAATTAATTGTTGTCTCAAGAAAGACAAAAAGGTTTACTGACATAATATAAGGTAGGACAAAAATTTATTCTACTCATGATTCTGTTTGTGTTTCCACTGACATGGCAACAATTTATTTATATATTTTTTTTTTTTTTGTAATGTTTACCACTCAAGATTACATATAGTAAACTGATTAGTCACCTCATTTGTGAAAATATGGCTTAAGATTGTTCTAAAAAAATACTTTTAATTTTCTCAAAAAAAAAGAAGAATTACA
>KZ807441.1:359211-380664 GCA_000696205.2 Oncopeltus fasciatus
CAACAATTGTATGACATGTGCACCAAAGTAACAAACCGAATGGCGAAATTTTCTCCAGAAAAATTTGAAAATAAATAAAAAACCAGTCATTTTTAGATTAGTCAATTTTAAAACTTCAATTATTGCTGCATTGGTTTTTTTTAAGACGTTTATATGCATGTTAGCGTCATTAAAACCCAAGTAGTTGGTTGGTAATCAAAACATGAACTAAAATTAAATAACTAAATTTAGTTAATTATTTTATTATTAAATAATTACTTTTATTATGAATTAATTATTTTATGATTAATTAATTATTTCATTAATTTTAGTTATTTTATTATTAATCAATTTAATAATAAAATTAAAATTCAATTAGTTGGTTGGTAGTCAAAATATGAATTAGCATACAAGAAATTCTTTAATCAAGACAAGGGCAGAAGTGCCGATGAGTAAATATTCAATTGGCACCACCCATATTTATTTATTTGTCTGAATTATATTCAGTTAATTGTAATAAGTAAAATTTGTAAATTTAGATTTTTAATTGCCTTTTTTTGTCCTGCTGCGCTAAAAAAATATTCCATCAGCACAAAATCAAAGATGATTAAGGTCGAAGAAAACGCTCATGGCGTCGTTTCTATCTGAAGCCTTAGATAGGTAGTGAATGTTTTGGCGGTTTTTCGTTAATTGTTTTCTATATATTATATATTTTTTGTGATTGAATTGATTTAATATGGTGAGCATTTTATTCAATTTTGTGCCTGTATTTGTTTAAATTCCTTTTACAATTCCATCAAAGGTTATGTATTTATTAGTCAAATAAAAGTTTTTTGTACGTGTCAATCTCACTTTTGTTATATTAATAATTTGAATGTCTTTTTATGAGAGTCCTCCTAAATTTAGTTATACTTTCTAATTTACTAATATTGTCCCCTTTCATTGGAAAGTGAAACTTGTTTACCTGTCACTTAGTTTTATGTTTTCATTAGTTTTTTTAAAACCATTTATTGGGTTTAACTGGCATGTTTTAACAGAGTTTTCTAATATATCATGAACCATCCTAAATTACAGCATTAAGCTCTGCTTATATTAAGAAATTCAAATATTTTGAGGGAACTAAAAATATTAAGTAAATCTTAGATGTTATACCTGTTGACTCATTTTTATGTTAAGTGAAATAAATAGAAACCAATGCCTTATTCAAATTTTCAAAATGTATTTTGTTATAAAATATTTTTGAAAGTTTATAGAATCCCTATCTAAAATAAAAGGCTAGCTTATTTGAGAAATTTATTGTGTATCATTTGACATTTAGAGCAAATATGAAAGCCTTTCAATTATACCTAGCCCAGTATGTTGAGAATTTAATTAATCTAGAAATCATATAAGGTTTTAAATGATTATACCCCATCATTATTTTTTCTCTACGATTTATTAATAGTGAAAAATGGATGCTTACCTTTTACAGATTTTAGCAAATTATTTCTTCACTTTTCAGATGATGCACATGCACATAAATATCTATATTAATTTTTATCTACTTTAATTAGTAACTATTTAAATATTTTGTACCCTAAATATAATTTATATTTGAAAGAAATGAAGATAACTCTCCCAAAGAAATAGCAACCTTATTTTTACCCAGGACTGTACGAAATTTCTTTCAAGATACAACATTTTTACAGTGCTGTCTTCTACTAGTTCCATTTTATAGTTGTTTATTAGTCTAAATTCAGAGTCTTAAATATACCTAGAGCTAAACAAATTAAATTTAAAATTCAACTAATCAATTTTGACCTGTGTATTGTTTATAATATTCTGTGTGTTATATGCCATATATTTTGTGTGTTATATGCCACATATTTAGTGTGTTATGTGTAGAAAATAAAGCTTGGTTATAATATGAGTTCATATATCAATTTATAGTTTTTGTTCATGTAGTAAACAAATGACATGACGAATAACGGAATGAGTTAAAGCATGTAAAAAAAGAAAGAAAAAAGGTTATCATTTGTCTTCACAATGACTGTCAAATGCTCTGAGAAAACAGTGAAATAATGAATGTGCCATATTCATTACCACATTAAGACTTTATCAACAGATATAGTGTTAGGAAGACTTTAGTTTTTAAAGAAAGTTGTGGACCTAGAATAAAATTAGGAATGCACGATGAAAAGGACAAAAAAATAAATCCAAGTATTAATGCTCTATAATTGGCAGATGAACATTATTCTGAAACTGAAATACAAAAAAGTCTATACTCAAATAGCAGATGTTTTAAAGAAATGAGTTGCATGGAAAAAGAGTGTGGATAACAGTAGTGCCATGTGATGGTATTAAAAGAAAAGATTATAATTTGCTTAGAATGATAAAAACAAACCTTTCTCAATTCTAAAATTGAGTGATTATTTTTACTTTGTACCTAAGAAAATTAAGAAATACGGAGGCAAATATTATAAACCTTATTCGGACAGTTTAACGTAGTAGCAAATTAGTCAAGTCAAGGTGAAGGGTTGGGAGTTCTGGTGGTATGGGCTTTCTTGGGTTTATTTGATGCTATTATGAATTGTATAAACACTCTGAAAAGGAATATTAGTTAAGTACAAGAGAATGAGGTATTGGGTAAAATTATATTTCCTAAGAAGTCATTGATCCTGGAAATTTTAAATGAGTATCAATGATCTAAAGTGGTTGTTAAGTGACACTTACCATCTGACATCAATCCAATTGAGCATGTTTAGTATTATTTTACAATAAAAGTGACATGAAGTAACTAATTTTCTAGATGCCAATTTTCTTTGAAGGTCACAATCTTCAAAGAATAAAAACAAATCCCCCCCTTTCATTCACACAAAAAATAATAGATTCTAAGCCATAGCATGCACCAGGAGTAATGTGTAACAAATTCTAAATGGGGGCCAATATTAATTGTTCAAGGAAATTGGAGTGGCCGGATAAACAAGGGGATCCATTTAAGTCTCTTATAAATGGCTCTTTTCCTTAATACATTTTTTTGAAAATTTATTTTACTCTGATTTTATCTATTAGACCCAAAAATTATATTCACTAACTCAATTACTCTAGAGCTGGTAAACAAAATGAGATGTATAGGATGGTATGATAGAAATGCCAAGCGGGTGTAAATGAATCCAATTTGATATTAATGTGTGTCTTAATATTTACCTTAGAGTGATGAAGCTCAACACATATTTAAAAAAAATTATTATTGAATGATAAATTCTATAAGTTTGGGGGATTGCAATATATGGAAAATATTCATAATACTGAGGAATTTGCTTAGTATCACAGCTCAAAGAATATGGAAAAATTAAATGGCTAATTAAAAAATTAGATTATGAAAGTTTCTTGTCATAGGCATTTTTTAAAATTTTCATCCCCAATTATGTGTATGTTTTCAGAATAAACTGTAGGTTCACTAACTCTTATGCCTCTGACTTCAGTTAATAAGCAAATCCGGCTAATTTTAATTCTATGAATTTTACTGTAGAATAGTTTTAGAACAAGAGTATCTGTTCAAAATATCTTTATTTTTAAATTTGTATTATATAACAATGTACGTTTTCTTCCCAGTTGCGATCTATTTAACAACACTAATAATTTAAATATTAAATTAAAATAATTATTATTAATTTAGAGGTAAATTTGTTGACCATCAAGTTTTATGAAAAGAGGATTATCAGGAATTCGGTCTGAGTAGTTGAACATTAAAAACTAAATTTTAACCAAAAAAGTTTTTATTTTAGCTAAAATATAAACTTCTTGGTTACAAATTAGTTTTTAGTTTTTGAACTACCAAGACTGAATTCCTGATAATCCTCTTTTCATAATTACTATTATTTAAAGCATTTATAATTATGATTATATTATTCAGTGCTTACATAATATGTTAGTTATTAGGATAACAGTTACAGTAGTGTTTTGTTTGATTTTTACCTGCATCAGAACAGACCTCATGTGGTTCCACAACTGAATTTAGATTGAAATTTGTTTTTTTGTAACCAGGTGAACCAACAAAAGCCAACAAAACCAAAAGTTACTACTGAAGAAAAGAAATACAGAGAAAATTTATTCTCAGGTAAATTGAGGTGATTGATATTAGTACTGTAATAAAACCATAAATTAAGTCTGGAGTGTAAGTACTTATGATAATTTCATTACTGACAAATTAAAAATAAATTGAATTGCTACAGAGATGAAAGATACTTTTTCTTTTTACTTGAAAATTATTTTTGAGTTATCCTGATAGGGAAAATTATTTTGCTCATGAGAGAGATTAATGTAGCCTTTGTAGAGAAATTTTGCCATCAAGAGATACAACTTCATTTGGTACCGAACTAATATATTATAATAGAAATAAGGGGACATGGGAATCTTGGTGGATATGGGAATATTGGGAAATAGTTTCCTTTAAAAATTAGAATCCAATTCTTTCTGTTTTTCAGAAGTTCAGCTTAGGATCTACCATTCTTTCTAGCATGCAAAGTAACAAATTATTCATTTGGGATGGGATGTGTTAAAGTCTTTTTTATTTTTATTTAGGTATTATAGTGAGTATTTTACTTACCTTAAACGCATGCTTGGCTTACCCTGTCTTTGAAGTGGATTAAAATATGTGCTTCGGCTTGAAATTATTTTTTGATGACACCTATGTTTTTCTTTTTTTTTCTGGAAGTTCAATTTTAGCTGGATTTGTTTTGAAGTTGTCTCCTCTCTCATTTGTTAATTGTTAGGATTGTATAGTTTGACAAAACAACTGTTTAGATAAATGGTCACGGACATAATAAAAAAATGTAGAAGAAGTAAACAGTGAGACCTCTGCTAGAAATGGGGAGTGCCTCATCTTGATATGATATCTTAAGCTGTATATTATTAGTGGGTTTCTTCCCTTTTCTACTATATATTACAACTCCTAGCTTTCCTGTAATATCTTAGGGCCTATTCTCCACCATCCACTACCGGAGACAACTCTGCTTAAAATTTCTTGCCACTCCTTAGACCAACTGAATACAGGTCCCTTCTGTCTCAACTAGCTTTCTTGCAACCCACCAGTTATAGAGGATATGGTCCCTTTTCATTACTATTACAACTCATTCTAATAAAGTATGTTTTTAAACGAGTGTTGCAGGCTTAACTCCTTGACTTTCTCTACAATTGTTGAACATTTTATGTCATTAATATGGGAATATTTTTTAGATTTTACTTTAATATTATGATTTATTTGCTAATATCTATTTATTTTGTTTTAATATTTTAAGTTTATTAAGGCTTATAGTCAACAAAATTTTCATAAGATTTCAAATTTTTTTTATTAAGTTGTTTATTTTTATTTTATACATTGAATAAAATATAGTTATCAGCAGTTGATCATCTAATCTTCATAGTCAATTAAAAAAAAATAGTTATTTTAGTTTTTATTTTATTTATTTGTTTACATTGCATTATGTTCAATTTAAATTACTCACTGTTGATAATAAATATTATTAAGGTTGATTTCATTCCAAATTGGTCAACAAGTATGGGTTCTTAGATCAGATCACACTCACTCACACACAAAAAAAATATGTCCATAAACTTTATTAGCTACCAAGAAAACCAGAATGAAATTTTCATGTCACAGTAGATTGAATAGACGAATCTTTTACAGGAATTTAAAAAATGTTTCCTATTCAAAATATGTTCTCTTCCCTTGTGAGAATCCTAGAGTATAGGTTAATCTGCAGAAGTTAAAGGATTTTTAGTTTCTTCATGATTATAATCAAAATCTTCCAGGTCATAAACATTTTGCAGATTAAAATAAATATATTTATAAGAAGAAAAAAAAGTTATAAAGAAGAACGTATCACGAGTTTCTAAATGACAGAGATTGAAGAAGAAATTGTTCATAAAATATAAGTGTATTAGTATGAAATGGTGCAATATTACTCTGATAATAAT
Organism: Oncopeltus fasciatus; assembly: GCA_000696205.2. Taxonomy (NCBI): domain Eukaryota; kingdom Metazoa; phylum Arthropoda; class Insecta; order Hemiptera; family Lygaeidae; genus Oncopeltus; species Oncopeltus fasciatus. Next base: position 365,149 of record KZ807441.1, read on the forward strand.
TGGAATATAAATTACATTATAAGCAGAATTTTCAATAATGTATCAATTAAATTTGAAGAAATGAAGAAACAGTTTCGAAAACCTTTTGCATAAAGAAAACAATCGGGCAAAAAATATAATGGAGCACTTGACTCCTCTATCCGTTATAGGAACTTTTGGTCTCAAAGCTGTTTTGCTATTTATTAACCCTTGCTCCATGGATACAGCATCTGGTTCCTGTCAGAGTTTTTGTAGGAATCATTTACCCTTTGTATTGCTAATTAAATTAAAGTGTTAGCAGAAATCAAGGCAATGACTGACTATGGGACTGACTTCAAAAGTGCAGTCTGCCAAAATATTCAGGTTAACTTAAGGAAACTGGTGAAAATAGAAATTTTATGAGCGCTAATAAAAAAAATTTTGACACAGGAAATTGAAATAGGAAGCAGGTAAAAATTCATTAGAACCAATGAGAATTTGTAAAATGCTTATTTAGTAAGTACCAAAGATAAAAGTACATAATTCATCTGGATATGCTGAGGGATTCCTCAGACTGGTCTCTTTTCTTGATCTGATTCTCTCTACAAAAAATGTATTAAATAAGAACATGTAGAAAATACTGTACTATACTCTTGGAAAATAGCTTATGGTTATGGAAACATATTTCCTTAATGGGTCTTCACATTGCACAGATATCTTTGAGAAATTAGATTGTGAGTTAATGATGGCAAGAATTCATGTATTGTTTTCTCAAATAGTGAATTGGTTGCAGGTAATGTGTTTTTGCAAAGTGATATAGTCACTAAATATGAAGTAATAAGTTCAAAATTTGGCTAAGTAAATTTGGTCAAATTTCGTAAAACCAGATTTAAAAATTTATTTCTGAAAAGTTTGTCTCAATTTGATATATCTTTGCAAATTGCATAGTTAATTAAGCTGAGTAAACATTCCCAATACTGCTGATATGATTTGGCACATCTTAAGGTGCTTTGACTAACTGCCTACCTGTCAACTGCCTTGATGTATGCTCCTTGTTGATTCTATGTACTTCATTTGCAAAAGAAACATTGTTCATTGCTCAGTAGTGTGTATGATCCTCAGTTTAAAGATATGTTTTATCATTTTATATGTCACTCCTTAAAATGGTGAGTACATACACTGCAGAGCTAATAGCGATCGACAATGCTCTAAATGTAGCTATCCCGCAACAGCAACGGTTAGTAGTTTGTACTGATTCATTTTCGTCAATCCTTAGTATAAAGAACTTATTCACCCAACATACAATAATAAATAATATTCTATATAATATCCAAAATTTGTACCGAGAACGGATAAAAGTTACATTTTTCTGGACACCTAGCCATTGTGGGATACATGGAAATGAGAAGGCTGACTATGAAGCTAAGCAGGCTACGCAGAGTGGCAATAATTGTAATTTTGTTACTCCACAAGATAGAACTTTGTTCTTCCTGGATAGAACTTTGTAGTTGATAGAATTGTTCTTAATAATATGCCCTGCTATTTATCATTGATGACAACATTATAACCTTTGCATGTATATTCATTTGAAATGATTTTTTATTATTTATTCTAAGATGATTTTAGTTGGGGTTCGGTCAAGTCTTGACCGAACCCCAACTAAAATCATCTTAGAATAATATCTACGGTCAACAAACTCTCCTTTTATTATTTATGTTTTCTACTTTACTTTTTGTTTTTAATAATTGATTTTATTTATTTGTTAATTAGAACCTGTATGGCTAATGAACAGGATGTTCTATAAGCATCTCAGTATAATTTACCAACCCCCACTAAATAATTTTTTTAATAGTGCTCTATTTCTTCCACTGAGCTCTTTCAATACATAATTAAGTTTTTTAAGATGTCCACTTATTTCTTTTCAGATGTTAAAGAAATAAAAACTAAGAATATACTTTGTACATCATGTGGCACTTCGGTCAAAGACCTCATAGCAAAGGGAAAACCTATCAGTCACCCTTTCATGGAAACCCTTCTTTGTAAAGTGAGTAATTTTTTCTTACAAATATACAAGAAAGTCTTTTAAAAATGAAAATTAAACATTTAAGAAGAATGAGTTAATCATTAAGAAATCAATTATGGAAATGAGAAAAAAAAATGATTAGTTTGATTTGCTTAAATTTTAGTTTATATACAAGAAAATTATAAACATTAATTAATAAAATCGAATGGCTCTCATGGCAACAATAGATGGCTATTGAATATACATTAATCACAAGTGTTCCATAAATATTATGTATTGATATATTTTCTCAAGATTTTCTACAGTAACATTCATTCTACTTGTAATGACTTTTGCTTGGTGATTTCATACACACACTCACCATATCACATGGAAAATGCATAGGCCCGGAAAGCAGGAGATCCAGGTTCTAGTCCTGGCTGGGACAGATAGATTTTTTATTCTATTGTCTCTCATTAATTGTTTAAAATTTACGTGGGATAATAAACCACAACTAAATTAATATTTATAAAGAAAAATTAAAAAAGTAAATAACGAGAGTCGATAAATAGCTAGACAATGTCAGCTCCTTCGAGGAAAAGACAATGTTTTTGTCTTTCTCATGAGTTAGGCTCTCGCTAGTTTGTTGGGAATTTAATAAGTTATCTGGCTTGTCCCAGTGGTGTAATGGAAACATGCCTGCCTGGAAAGCAGGAGATCCAGATTAGAGTCCTTGCTGGGACAGATAAATTTTTTATTCTATTCCCTCTCATTAATTGTTTATAATTTACGTGGGTTAATAAACCACAACTAAATTAATATTTATCACTTTGTTATAGGGTTGATAGCTAGAATAAATGATTCTAAGTACACGAATATTTTGAGTATATAAAACAGTCATTTGCTTTATTTTCTTCCATTACACTAGAGAACCTTAGGAGATCATTGGGCACACAATCATAGTATACTTCCAGCTCAAATCAAATACTGATTCAAAGCAATGAATGAATCTTATACAATTTTTTTGTAAGATCATCATTTTTGCTTTCACTTTTGTCACATTTAAATGGGAGCAGCTGAATTGATCTTGATTTACTCCAACTATTAGTGTTTGTAAGTTAATTTTTTCCTCAGTTATTTTTTATTCACTCCAGGAATTAATATTTAGTTAGAGAGTGTTTTGCGTCTTATAACATTAGATGTCCTAATTGTTCAAGTGAGATTTATTTAGACTAATTATGACAGCCATTCTTCCAGTAAATCTTTTTCATGGACTCCCAGATTTCTACCCTTTCTTACAGCTTAAAGTTTGATATGTTGTTGATAAAACTGCTATCAGCTTTGTGACACATGAGATCAGGAGCCACCCTGCTCTTTAGCTAGTTCCAGTAAGTTGAGGAAAGAAATCTTTAGTTTTTAAGTTCTATCACTTCATGGATCTTTGAAAAATTATTCTTCCAGGAAATTCCTGTGAATAAGACAAACTTTCAAGTCTCTTTTTAATGCTGTCATACAGAAGAGGAGCGGGTAGAAACAAATTTCTCCTCATTGGCCCCTTTTATGCTCCCTTGAAGGAGAGCCATGACCACAGTGTGTTTGGTTTGGTCTTTTTAGTAGCTGTATTTTAAATTGTGCTGCCTTCTGACCTGCTTATCATTAGGACACTTTCAACTCACAGACTTAATTATGTTTTCTGGATTTGGCACTTGTCTTCTTTGTTTTTATCTGTTATTAGCCAGTTTAATTTTTTTGCTTAAAATCATTAAGCCTTCTGGGCTTTTAGAGTCTCTTCCTCCTCAGTATTGTATAAGAACAGAGTTTAAGGTTTATTGATGATGGGTTCTACATTTGTTTGACGAGAGAGTCCCTTACAAGGAGATTATTAATCCATAAAGTTTTCAAGTGTGGAAAGATAAGATCTGATAAATCACTATTGCTTCTCTCAGTTTTTAACAATAAATAGAAAGGGACATATGAACTGCAAGCTGTTCAAAGACTACTTTAGAGTCGAGTTCACATTATCAGACTGTTTCACCTACAGCTATTCATCACACTCTGTGCTGCACCATATGTATAAGTGGTGTTTATAATTCCTCCAAAAGCTTCATATGAACCCCAAGATCTACTTGTTGGCCAATCTGTGCATGGGTACCACATGGAGGGTGGGATACCATCTTGTTTGGCAGTTAATCAGATGTTACCATAACCCCTGTTTCTAAGTCAAGGCACCTATCTAGGTGCTTCTCAGTTAGACCTCATAGTTGTGTTTTTTACTGGACAGCATAAGTTGTGCTCCCTTCTCCTGCCTAGGAGTGGTGCTATATTCTACCCCTGGTTCTTAGTTTGCAATTAGCTACATATGCATTGTAAAACTTTTTCAAGATTAATGGTTAGTAAATAAAAATAAGTAACAGTTAACTGAATGTTAAGAAAATAGTTGTCCTTGTTTATCAACTATAAAATTAATTTATAACTGAATTTAACTTTTAACTACTTTAATTATAATTAGTTTAGTTAAATTTGTTTTAAAGATCTTTTTTTTTTATGGCATGTCAACCTTTGGTCATTAACGCCAGGGAGATATTTTTAGAAGCGTGAAGATATTTTCAAGATAAAGAATAGGTCATGGTGAGGTATAATGCATTTTTAATGTGAATAATTATATGGATGGACATAGTAATTTCTTTGTACTTGGAAACTATGAAATTAATAAGGAAAAAAATAGAGAGAGAATGGAAAAGAAGCATACTGATAATGCATCTAGATAAGATTTAATAGCCTGCCCTCTTTCAGAAAGTTCATTATAGAGTCGATGATTTTATCGTCATCCAATAGAATTTCGTCTTAAGTTAATAGAGTCCCATTTAAGTTAAATTTCTTTTTTGTTTCTTTATATTTTAGGCACTCTAATACTCAAATATATGTTTGATGGTAAGAAGTTGTCCACAGACCTCACAAATGTGGGTGGGTTATCCTTTGCCATTATATAGCCATGAGTAAGTCTTGTGTGTCCTATTCTTAGTCTGGCTAATACCACTTCTTTCTTGAAGTCAAGTCAGTTGACATGGAACTAGACCATACCCTCGGAGTAGATTTTATCTCGCACCTATTAAGTACTCATTTTTTAACTAGCACCTTTACATCATTCAAGGTGACTTTTGAGTACATCTTTTATCACTTTCTTTGCTAGTACGTCCGCATTTTCATTGCCTGAAATTCAGCATTGACTAGGTATCCTTTTAAGTGTCACTTTGCTACCTTTCTCGTTAAGGTGATCTATTTCAATTAAAATGTCTATTGTGAGATGTTGGTGGCTGAAAGGGATTTGTAAAGCTAAAAGAGCAGATGAAGAGTCGGTAAATACAGAAATGTTTTTGATAATGGCGATTCAATATTTAAGGCTTTGTTTATTGCGAGTAATTTTTTATCTGAGACAAGATTTTTAAAGTTATTCTGAAGTATGATGGGGGTGGTACTAATCTGTGGAATTTGTATGGCATATTTTCTAATGAGGTCATGAGCTCTCCTTGTAAAAGGTAATGAACCAATGCGAAGTGGGTGAATATCAGATACTGTTAGACTTGGCTTTAGGGAATGAGTGGGTGAGGCTAAGATAGAGTAGTAATATCTGAGAAGGAGTTGGTCCCTACGATACTCGAGTGGCAGTTCTCCGGATTCTGACAGCAGGCTAAGCACCGGACTACTTCTAAAAGCACCCAGTGCTAAGCATATGCCATCGTGGTGAATGCTTTAGAACATGGAAAGTGTTCTAGGTGAAGCTGAGCCATAAGCAATGCAACCGTAGTCTAATATAGACCGTATCAAGCTCCTATAAAGGAGAAGCATGCATGTGCCATCAGCGCTCCATAATGTATTTGAGATCATCTTCAATATATTAGAGGACTTAAGGCATTTCACTTCATGTTTCTGAAGTTGTGCAGCCCAGTTAAGGTGAGAATCTAAGATAAGACCTAGAAATGTGGTTGTATCCTTCTATATTATTTCCGTTACTAATGAAGATGGTGGGGGGGTTCATTGTCTTTCTTAGTGAAAAGGTTATGGCAACTGTTTTCGTATTAGAAATTGTAAATCCGTGTTCCATAAGGAACTGCGATATATTATCGAGGGTGGACTGCAGAGAAATAGTGATATCCTCTAGATTTCGCCCTGAAGAATAAATGACCAGGTCATCTGCCAGCAACTTAGCTCTAACAGGATAAGCGATTTTGTCTAAAACACTATCCAAAGCCATTGGATAGTGTTTTAGACATGCAAAATCATGAAGCGTTCCACATTTTTTTAACTCTGGTCTCTTTTCAAAACGAATAAATAAAGATCTAATTTAGTAATTATGATTAATGTAGCTCAACTCCACTTCACAACAGCATCTTATGACTCAAGCTATTTCTTCTATTTGGGAAAGTCTTTAAAATTGGAGAATACTGAAGTATTGATCTGTGATAGTACCAAGTTTCAAATAGCAATAAGATATTCTCATTTAAAGATAGTCTTTCTTAAGAACCTCCTCAGTAATTGAAGGAGGGGTTATTTGAGTAGTGATTCTTTTCTGAAAATTCATGCCACTAGGTTGTCTTCTATTCTTGATAAAAGCCTGTTGGAATTGGGATTCAATCCAACAACGTCAAGACCTCAGTTCCACCTGGGGACTCCCCCTTGGTTTGGATTTTCCAATCATATCTCTTTGGATTGGCTTGCTCTCCTCCAATGAGCTTCATAACAAAGTTATGATATGGTATGATACTGTATTCTTAATATTTCTCATTAATAGTTTCTTAATTTCAGAAATGCAGTAAATTTTATGGGGATGGCCAATTTTCTGAAGATGAAGATGGCTGTGACAAATATTGCAGATGGTGTGGACAGGGTGGAACTTTATATCTCTGCTCTAGTTGTACTGCTGGTTTTTGTAAGGTCAGTACTTAATTTTTGGAAAACAAAGTTTAGTTTTAAATGTTTTCATTTGTATTATAGTGAGTGGACCGTACTCCCACATTTGCCTTTTAGTTTTATTCAATTATTTCATTTGACTAAATTTTAAGTCTTTCATTTGATTTGAATTCATGAATAATGTTAATTTACACACAATTTAAAATCAATGAACACTTTTATATATAAGCTCTTAAATGATGAAAATGCTGAGAGAATTGTTTTTTGTATTAACACATTAATTTCATGAGTAATTAAAATACAATCAATTAAATAAAACTGTCAACCATAGACATAAGTATATGTCTTATTTATATATATAGTCTTATGTCTGAAACAAAATAAATATTTTGTAGTGGTTTTTTCTGTCATTAAAAAATAAATAAATAAAANCTCCAGATTGGATTTAATTTTTTTTTAAATAATTCATTCAAGCATAATGCATTAAAAAAAATTCCAAGTTATTCTCATACTATCTGATATTATAATGATCTAAATACATAGTATATTATAATATTCAGATGTATTCAAATATATCTGAATATTTGACATTATAGTGTCAACTTTATAAATTCATTATTTTACTACTACATTTTTATTCTTAAATTTTCCAGAAATGTGTTAAAAGAAATTTACCTAAGAGTGCACTGTTAGAGTTAGAAAAAGATGATTGGGACTGTTACTGCTGCAATCCAACACCTTTATTTGAGCTTCGTGCTCAATGTTGGGCTGCTGAGCAGTATGCAACTGAATATGTAAGTATATGATTTCTTTTTAGACTTAATATTTTGTTTCTATATTTTTATCCTAAAGTTTATTATAAATAACATGTTTAATTAATTGTAAATAAGAGTAAAATATTAATGAGAGCCAGAAGAGCCAGTAGGGAAAAGTTCCATTCATAGTATTTTCCTATGAAAAAGAAGATTAAGGATAGAGCTATTTTCCTTAATGCATTTTTTGAAAAATCTTTTGGAACAAAAATGTTTAAAACTTATATTTTATTTCTTCTATGTGATATAACGGTTTTTATTAATTAAAAATAACAGTTTTCAATGATTTTTAAATTAGGTCATTCTCTAAACACCTTCTCCCTTGTCCAATATGAGCAGTTGACAAATTTATTTAATGGTTTAAAGAGAAGCTCAGATACTTATTTGATTTCTTTATTTTAAAAATTACAGATGCTTGAGCTTGGAGGAAGAACAGACTAATGTGCATGTGTAAGCTTTAAATTATTTTAACTAATTTGCCATAAATAAATAAAGTGTTATCCACTTAAGTACCATAAAGAAAATTTTTTAACAGAATTCCCATATGGTAATCAAGCTATCCTCATTGGTATCATGATACTTAAAAAAAAAAAAAAAAATTAAAGTTTTCCCCTGTCCTACATTTGGAGATGCTAAAAATATTATCCGTCAAAACTTTATATATATATATACAAACACACACATATATATTCGTTATATTGACATATCCTGTTTAATCTACATAAAATAAATATATATATATATTCTTCCTTATAGTCATTCTATAAGGAGTATATTTCCCTCATAGTTTATTACAAGTAATATACATTTGTGTTATTTACAAACGTTAATAAATCATTGGTTATTATCAGTCTAATTTACTTCTGTAAATACAGGAACTTGTTTTCAGATATCAGATTCGCTTTAGCCACGTTTTCATTAGTATTTCCTGCATCAGTTTGCTGTAGGTGTTTTCAGGGGGAGGAAAGTTAAAGATCAAATTTTGTGGTGATAAATTGTCTCAAGTACAATTTTGGGTCAGCTATTACCTTAAACATGTGTAAATAACCTCTGTACCTGCCATGATCACTTATAACGCCTCAGAGTTAAATCTAGCTTCAGCCAGGATGTTTCATCCTTCCGGATAGGGAAGTACATTCTTGTTTCTGAGCCTTTAAATCAATTTTGCCAATTGTTTTCTCACTTTTTTGCGAGTTCTTAATTTTATTTTTAATATTGTGAGACTTAAAATCTATAAAATATGATATAATGAGAAAGGGTCCTTCTGCTGCCTTTTTTGCAAGTTTATTGGCTTCTTCACTACCATAGTCTTCAGAATCTACTTTTGCCCAAATGAGACGTAGGATAAAATACTCTGCAGATAAACAAGATCCATAATAATAAAGAAAAATTTATCTATTTGGTCCTCTAGAATCTTTTAATCCCAATGTGTATGCACCATTTTCTTTCTTCACGTTACACAAAGATATTGTTGATTTGACTTAACCCACAGACATCTTATATATAAGACTCCATGGATCTGTTTTATCTGTTAAATAAAAAAAATCATTCCATTTTGCTTGCACATCAACATTTCAGAGTATACCTTTTTGCTTTCACAGTAATTACTCTAAGGATTTCTATCAGAGTAGAGCTGCTTCTTTTTAAATAGCCTCCTATTCGTGTTTATCTCCATCCTCTTATGAGTTTGGTCTGAATACCAACGAGGAACACTTCTGTAATCTGATCAGTGAATCAATTTAGGGTGCTTAGATTTGTTGTCTGAAACTCATGCTGCAAGCCTTCTGCATCTGCCTAAGTAATGAGGAAACTAATGCAGGTAAATTACTGGTATCTATTAGTTCCTGTACTAACAGACTGTCTATTATCCCTCAACCTTCACTAATATCAACTATCCTGGATCTACCTTGACGGAACCCCAACAAAAATCATCTAATAATAATATCTACGGTCAAAAAAACTCTTCTTTTGAATAAAGAATTAATGTTCATGAATTATTTATACATTTAAAAAATCCCTAGATTTTTACACCAGTTAATAAAATTATAAAGGTATAATGTTTATATAGTAATATGAATAAAGGGATATTTTTTTATTTTTTCAATGACTGAATAATATTTTAAAACTATTAAAATCATCTTTTTATTTTACATATTTATTTTAATGTATAATGGAAACACCATCTCGTATTCTCCAGATTGGATTTAATTTTTTTTTAAATAATTCATTCAAGCATAATGCATTAAAAAAAATTCCAAGTTATTCTCATACTATCTGATATTATAATGATCTAAATACATAGTATATTATAATATTCAGATGTATTCAAATATATCTGAATATTTGACATTATAGTGTCAACTTTATAAATTCATTATTTTACTACTACATTTTTATTCTTAAATTTTCCAGAAATGTGTTAAAAGAAATTTACCTAAGAGTGCACTGTTAGAGTTAGAAAAAGATGATTGGGACTGTTACTGCTGCAATCCAACACCTTTATTTGAGCTTCGTGCTCAATGTTGGGCTGCTGAGCAGTATGCAACTGAATATGTAAGTATATGATTTCTTTTTAGACTTAATATTTTGTTTCTATATTTTTATCCTAAAGTTTATTATAAATAACATGTTTAATTAATTGTAAATAAGAGTAAAATATTAATGAGAGCCAGAAGAGCCAGTAGGGAAAAGTTCCATTCATAGTATTTTCCTATGAAAAAGAAGATTAAGGATAGAGCTATTTTCCTTAATGCATTTTTTGAAAAATCTTTTGGAACAAAAATGTTTAAAACTTATATTTTATTTCTTCTATGTGATATAACGGTTTTTATTAATTAAAAATAACAGTTTTCAATGATTTTTAAATTAGGTCATTCTCTAAACACCTTCTCCCTTGTCCAATATGAGCAGTTGACAAATTTATTTAATGGTTTAAAGAGAAGCTCAGATACTTATTTGATTTCTTTATTTTAAAAATTACAGATGCTTGAGCTTGGAGGAAGAACAGACTAATGTGCATGTGTAAGCTTTAAATTATTTTAACTAATTTGCCATAAATAAATAAAGTGTTATCCACTTAAGTACCATAAAGAAAATTTTTTAACAGAATTCCCATATGGTAATCAAGCTATCCTCATTGGTATCATGATACTTAAAAAAAAAAAAAAAAATTAAAGTTTTCCCCTGTCCTACATTTGGAGATGCTAAAAATATTATCCGTCANTAAATGTCTTTGATTGGAGAAAAGAATTATTTGGTATTTTATTTGGTTTGGAATAATTATTATTGCAATTTTGTATATTTCTTTCTTTTTTTTCGAATTCTTTATTTAAGTCGTGGTACAATAAGGGTATTTTTATTTCGGGTGTATTTAAACTACAATTTGTTAAATCAATGTTACATTTTGCAATTTTTAAATTGTCTATACCTAATAGTATATCGAAAGTTTTATGGAACTTAAATATGCAGAATTTCAGTTGTATGTTTTTCTTTTTAAATATATTGTCCATAGAAATTTTAGTGCTATAATTTTCTCTCGTTTTTCCATGTGCTGTGGAAATTTCAAATGGGTCGATTGTTATATCAGTTTTGAAGTATTTAAATGCAATTTGGGATTGACAAAGGATTTCGAGCTTCCTGTATCAATTAAGATTTTTAAATTATGTGTGGGGCGTCATTAGGTTAAATCGTCTGCTGATGGGGAGTGGTCTAAAAAATGATCGTTTTCATCAGGGGAATAACCTTCCCGATCGAGTTCAGGGTTTCTGTTTTCTGACTGTTGGGGAATTTTGTTCTCTATTGGAACTTCACTTATCTGTACGTTATTTGCGTTAAATAATTTTCTTGGGGACACTTCTTTGGACACTTCTGAAGGATGTTCTATGAGTATTAGGGTTTTGTTGGTAATTTATGAAATTGGGTCAAGGTGTGTTCGGCATTATGGCCAAATTTTGAGTTTTGTCAACATTATTAGGAAAAATAATTAAAGAAATATAACATTTAAAACAAGTGAATTAAGTTAAGGAATTAGAAGAAATAACTATAACGTAAAATATTTTATTTAACAATTATATTCTATATTTTTATAAAAAAATGGAAAACCAAACACAATCTCAAATCCCAGCTTTTACAGAACTTCATGCCCAACTGATTCCCATCTTCAATGGCGAACCAGAAATATTAAATAAATTCTTAGACGTATCTCAAAAGATAGTCAACAAATTTGGTAACCCCCATGATCCCACTGATTTCCAAAAGGAAATCATATTTCATAGTATTAGCTCTAAGATTAGAGGTGTCACATCACAAAATATTAACATACAAACAGCTACAAGTTGGACTGAACTTTAAGAAGCCCTAAATAATAGCTACCTCGACTAAAGAGACCCTAGGAATTACCATCACACACTTGAGACAAACAAACCTAGAAACCCCATTTACATTTTATGACAGAACTGTAAAACTCCCTAATACATTAATTGCTGTAGCCAAATCTACACTTCCCGACACGCAAAGTCACACATTTTGTCCATCTCTCAGGCAATATATGGATACCATTCCAAAAGAATGCTTCATCTTTATTTGAAATCCATTCATCGAGCCATTTTCGTACGTTTTCGAAATTGTTGAAGTGTTGCTCCGCCAATGAGTGTCCCATCGATGAGAAGAGGTGATAATCAGAAGGCGCCAGGTCAGGTGAATACGGCGGGTGGGGTAGGAGTTCCCAACCAAGCGAAGAAATCGTTTCCTTAGTCAATCTGGCTGAATGTGCAGGAGCGTTATCATGCTGAAGAATGACTTTGGCGTGCCTGTGAGCCCATTCTGGGCGTTTTTCGATCAATGTGTGACTCAAATTGATCATTTGTTGTCGGTAGCGCTTGGTATTGACTGTTTCGCTGGGCTTGAGAAGCTCGTCCAATTCATGTGGAACTCATTTTCCAACCTTTTGAATCTTTCCCATAGCTCTCAGGCGATCGGAAATGGCTTGCCTAGTGACATTCAACTGTTCTGCCATCATTTGTTGGGTTTGGGTATTGTCTTCGTCTAATAAAGATTGCAATTCGAAGTCCTCAAACTTTTTTGGTCGATTTTCTCGTTTTTGATCAGTAACATCAAAATCACCACGTTTGAAACGTTGAAACCAATGTTCACATGTCTTGACGGTTGGAGCAAGATCGCCATAAGTCTAAACAAAAATTCGATGACATTCAGATGCCTTTTTCTTTTGATTAAATAAGAAAATCATGACATGCCGCAAATGCTCTTTATTTGGCTTAAAATTAGACATTTTTAACACCAAAGAAAGGTATGATACGTCCACGTAAACGACTTAAAAACAACTGACTTTTGTAAACAGATGACTAACAAACAAAATAGCGTTTAGAGATAAGCAAATCCTTCAATAGGCTAAGAGCGCATTCTATTGGAATTAAAACGACATTTTAAACTTGCATACCTGGTATATTTAAAAAGAAAAACATGAAACTGAAATTCCGCATCTTTAAATTCCATAAAACTTTCGATATACTCTTAGAAATAGAAAATTTAAAAATTGCAAAATGTAACATTGATTTAACAAATAGTACTTTAAATACACCCGAAATAAAAATACCCTTATTGTATCACGACTTAAATAAAGAATTAAAAAAAAAAAGAAAGAAATATACAAAATTGCAATAATAATTATTCCAAACCAAATAAAATACCAAATAATTCTTTTCTTCAATTAAAGACATTTAGTGTAGATGCTAAAACAGAAAAAACAATTACAATAACGATGACCGGTTTACTAAACGGAGATGCATATCTTCCAGGAATACAAACAAAAAATTTTGAAATACCCGAAGGTGTAATAAAAATAAAAAAACAATGAAGCTTATTATACTATAATTAACAAAACAGAACATATTAGAGAATTTAAACAAAAAACACCCATTCCTGTTGAACCAATTCAAGCCTTTAAAAATAAAGAAAAAATATTACAACCCCAAAAAATTAAATTTAAATAATATAAATATCAACCTAGATTCCCCCTCGAGCTCTTCGATAAACTCGACCTAGAAGAGGACCTTGAGTTCCTAAGACAGAATACTTCTCAACTCACAGATAGACCGAACGTTGAGAGGGAATCACAAAATCCCCCAGTAATAAACAATCCCTGTGACAATACTATACCAACCGAAGAAAACATTACTAACATTAACATGCCTATTTCCGACAAACCTATAAATTACGTAGACAACCAAATCTTCATTCAACTCGTTAATTATAACCCTTCCAATGCTCTAATAGAAATCCTTTTCAAAACAAAGAATAGAATCACTTGTCAGTTATCAAAAATACATTTCGAACAAGATATAGTTAAACTAATAAAAAAAATGATCATACCCAAACGGAAATATCACATCTATTTTGAACAAAACATCAGTAACAAATTTTACGAAATTATTACAAAACACTTTAACACGAACGAAGTCGACTTAACCAAATGTACTAAAAAATTAATCGACGTACAAGACGAAAATGAATACAAAGATATAATACACTCTTATCACATCTCAAAAACTAATCACTGCGGATCCAATGAAACATACGCCAAAATAAAAGACCAATACTACTGGCCTAACCAATTACAAACAATTCAAACATATGTGAATAAATGCAAAAATTGCCTACAAACTAAATATGACAGACATCCCTTAAAATTACCCTTTAACGTAACCCCTACGGCAAACCAACCCTTTGAAATTCTACACTTAGATACTATAACATTTGGAAACACTAAATTCCTAACAATGATTGATACATTTTCCAAATACGCCCAAGCATACAAACTAAACGCAGCCCAAGGAACAGACATAGTAAATGGACTAATCACATTTTTCTCACACCACTCAACCCCTCACACTATCGTTATGGACAACGGTTTAGAGATGAATAATTCATTAGTAAAAGAATTAGTAAGCCTCCATAAAATAGAAATCCATTTTACTTCAAGTCAAAATCCCAATTCCAATTCTCCTATAGAGAGATTCCATTCCACATGGATCGAACAGATTAGACTAATAAACAACAGGCCCTAATTTAAAAACGAAGACATACAAACCAAATTAAAATACGCTGTACTAGCATATAATTCATCAATACACTCGATTACCAAAATGACCCCATTTGAAATTATAAATGGAAACACTGATAGGAAATCTACATTTGACATAGACACAGAGGTAAAAATAGTAAAAGAATTATTTACAAAAACTTAAAGACAAATTGACATTACTTTACTCGAAAATAAATGAAATCAGCTCCAAATCTAGACAGATACATTTCCAAAGCTAACAAAAAACAAACGGACACGCCTATATCAGGCCCATTACCAAAAAAGGTTTGTATAAAAAATAAACAGAAACAGTCGAAATTAGAAAACAGATATAGACAAGAAACCTTAACTAACACCAATGAACAACTTAAAACTGGTATAATAAAACCGACACATTTTAATACCAGGACCAAAATCCACCAAAGTAACATTAAAAGACCCTGAAAAAGTTCTGAGGAAACAACCAAAAATCACTTGAAGAAACACCACATGGACCTCCGACCTCTAAAATCCCCGTTTCAGTACAGAAACATAAAAAACAATAATATTTCCCAATACTAACCTTAGAACCTGATTACGATTAAAATAAATAATAAATAAATGACAGATAAATAATAAATAAATGATAAATAAATGAGAGATAAATAACAAATGAATGACAAATAAATAATTAATAAATGATAAATAAATAATAAATGAATGACAAATGAATGATAAATAAAATTAAAATAAATGAT
>KZ807441.1:399934-411850 GCA_000696205.2 Oncopeltus fasciatus
TAAAATTAATGTAACTAAAATAGTATTAATCAATTAATTAACATAAGATAATATATGTAAAATATTGTTTTCTAATATTTATGTTCTATCTCAACAAAAATGCTTATTGTGACAGAAATTTATAATTGTAACTTCAATGGGTGAGCTCATCCTTTCCAGCTAGTCTGGAGCAAACTTTAGTGGCCATAACTTCTAAGCTCTTTTTTTTATCTCCGGATTGTAAATTAAATTTCCTCTTTTACTCTTATTTTTGTTCATCTTAAATGAATGACAAGAAATTTTTTAGATTACGCAGCTCCTGTGTGATGGAATTTTGTATGATGATCTTTTGTTTCTTTGATTTTCTGATTCATTCTGCCTTGATATTTAATATATACAATTTTAAAGCAGGAGATAAGTAAGACAATTAAAACAATTCTCTTTCTTTTTCTACAGTCACACACTCACACATGCACATGCACACACACACATTTAGTTCAATGTATATATTCAATAATAACATTATCATTTATATACAAGATGTACATTTTAATATCCAGCAATAACTATTTATTTAAGACAACTAAAACTAAAGGAACGCACGTTTTGGATCTAAATATGCTTGTCATAATGGCATTAAAATAAATTTAATTTTCTTTATAAAACAACTTTTGACAATTAACCCTTAATTAAACTCCTTTTTTGTTGAACTTTTTTTTGAAAACTCATATAAATTTAATCATCAGCCCCCTACAAATGAAGTATTATATAAAAATAATTTTATATATGTATGCTGCAATCGCTTGTGTGTGTGTGTGTGTGTGTGTTTAATCCATGGGAGTGGGTGAGAATGAAGATCAGATCAGCTGAATTTAAGATTATAATTTTAAAAAAAAGTTCTGTTTCTGGCCATATAGGCCGGGGGGGGGGGGAATATATTAAGGGTATTATTATCGACCCATGGCTTGTGTGTGGTCAGCACTGTTCTGGTCTCCTAATTTTTCTAATTTATTGAAGAATAGTACCCAATTAGGGGTGTTCCCTAGGGACTTACCAGAACTCATTACAAACAGAAGCCATTAAGAAAGTATCACAGAAGATAAAACATCTCTATTTTAGGCTTAATAGCATACCTCAAAGTCCGGCCGTCTGGTGTCTGGTTGTACTCACAAAACCTCCTTCTTGATTGTTATTTCCCTTACTGTTAATTTTTATGAATTCTAGCAAAAAGAACTGTAGGGACAAAATAGTATTGTTTCTCTAATTTTAAATCAGTACTTTATATGTTTCATATATATGTCAGTTTTTCATATTTGTTTTCCATTTTTTCTTCTCAATTTTAATCTTAACTACTGAATAGATTGATGAATTTCAGAAGGTAGTATCCTGTTTTTTGATAAGCTTTAAGTAATGCGTTTGTGCCTTGTCAAGTTAGGACTCTTATTTAAAAGGTTTAAAGGGCTTGAAACTGGACATGTCACTATTTATGTGTAACTTTCAAATGTAAACTGTTAGTTTTCAAGTACTTATGTTTTAATGCTTTTAATTATAGCAGTTTACTATATTTACTGAAGTTCATCCAATCAGTTTTATTAGTTTTGAAATATGAGGAAAAAAACAAAATTTGGTGGTTTTTTTAAGTTTTAATTTTTATTTGGAGAGCTGTTATTAAAAGAGAGTGAATTTAATGATTCAAAATCACATGCAATCAATTGTCTTAAGTCCATCATAATAGATAATGTGTCTCCTTTAAATTTTATTTCTCTGAGTTATTTTTACCATTATGGGCAATTGGTCAATAGTAATTAAGAACAAGAATAAATAAAAGTTAATTTATTATAAAAAATAAATACACATTCTAATAACAATTCAACCTACTGCCTTACTAAATAATAAATAAATAAATAGAAAATATAAATTACTTACAATTAATTAATAGATGTGTACAAATAAATTAAATGTGCATTTACAATGAGGCCTCAAAATAAGTTGCTAATTACTGTCATTTATTATTTTACTGTTACCGGCACTGAATAGGCTACAACTAGCCCGATGTCCTGGGACATGCGATCTGATACGGAAACTGACACTGAGTGAGACTAACTTAACAATGACTGGGGAGCCACTGGTGAGCTGTTTTTATAACTTCTTGGAAAAAGTGAAGCAAGCCTAAAAGAATCTAATAATAGTTATTTCTGCATAACCCTAATTTCTTTTTTAAAAGCAAGGAACCGGGTGGCTCCTTCCCTAGTTTTAACGTTACTCCTCTTCAATATGGAATGAATTGTTGACCGTCAAGTTCTATGACGAGATGATTGTAGCTAAAATAAATTTGGTTACAAATTAGTTTTTAATTGTTCAACTACCATGACCGCATTCATGGCAATCCTCTCTTCATAAATTATTACCTCCCTTCTTAAAACTGGTCTGCCCAAGAAAAGGTCTTGACCAAAGGGGGGGGGGGAGGATTCAAAGCAACATCCACGCCTGACGGGGTCGTAGTAGCTTTCCACAGGTTAAAAACACTGGCAACAATGGAAATACTTTTGCCAGTGAAGATCTTCTCTATCATCTGTCTTATTTATTACCTTCAATCCAGGCCATCATATCAACAACCTAACTGGGGGATGGCAAGCTTGGTGATGGCTAGCTGGTGTATCTGTTTCTGCAGGTCAATGAGGCACCTCTGCAGGTCTTCATATGCTGGCTCTTAACGTGAACCCTTGCTCATCAGATAGAACAGGTGCTGTCCATTCCGTTCCTGATGCATTGCCTTGTCGACGTGTGGTCTTTGTTAATCAAATTCCTTTATAACATTGACCTTCTTCCTGAAGACTGTAGTAATTCCTCTGGACAATCCCAAATCCTCACCTACTCAATGTGCAAGAGTGTAATAACTGGTCTGGATGGTCAATTGAGGTTTTGAAGGTAGTGAAGTGTCTTGGGTTTCCCTTTTAGTTGCTTCTTAATCGGTCTATGACGTCATTAATCCTGGTTATTGTTTCATAAGAACCTTCCCAAGAACTCAGGAGTTTGGGATAGTACTCTTCTGACGTCTTCAAGGATTATGCAGCCATTCAAAGTCTCCTGGCTGGTAACCTTTCTCCTTGGCTTTGATGTCATTCCATTCCTTTATTCTGTCACTAGTCTCCAGGATGTTGGTGCGAGCTTTCTCGTAATTACTGTTCATTCTTTTTCGAATATTAGTGACCATCGGTGAACCATTTTATGACTGCCCATCAGCAAAGTGGCAACAATTTCCTTTTAGGCATGTGCAGGTTCTCCAGTAACTGTTCATAAGGACCAGGTTGTTGGGGAAATCTTAGGTAGAGCAACATCTGATTTAAATAGTCATGGTAGCACCAGTATCCAAAAGAAAGAGTAGAAAGTGCCCATTTACCATTCCATCTATGCAGAGATTGTCAGACCAGCTTCCTTGTGAAGTAACTGTAATTATCCTATTGGGGGCTTTCACTGGTTGACTGTTGCCTCTTCTTAACAACCTACTTTAATTTTCCTGCTTCTCCTACCCTGCAGCTTTGCATTCTACTCTTTGGTTGCCGCAGTTGACCACAGTTTCAACAGAGAATCTCCTTTTTCAGTTCTTCAGCGTTTTCAAGTATATTTGTAATTATTTCTTTGACAATGGGGCCTCTTCAGATTCCACCCCCACTATCCGAACTATAGTATAACCTCGCACCGACTGTTTTAACACTCCGGCTGCGAAGACTGGGTAATTTTGACCCAGGTTTCCAATATTCAAGAATTTCACTAAGTTTTACTGAATATATTTTTATTTTTTTGCTTTTCTTTTAGAAATGCTTCTTTCAGATTCACAAATGAGTAAAAAAAGAGTATTTAGGTAGATATTTTATCAACAGCTATTGGGTTATTTTTCCTGGATCTAAAAGACCCATACCTTCAGATAACTGTTTCCACCTCTCCTGAAATCATGAAGAAGGATTTCGCAGTCAATTCAGTTGCCACTGTGCTCTTGACTTGTTGTTTTGTGCATTCTCTTAGGAAGTTTTTTTTTTTCCAAAGTGATTAACACAGTTTTTAAGAAATAATTTCTCCAAGTAGGTTTTTTCGAACTCCCGAAGAGATTTTTTGCTGAGTTTTTGAGACAGGAAAATGAAAGTGATCCTGAATGTGTAGGAGTGAATACCCCAGTTGGTGAAGTTTCTGTTAGTGACTGTAGTGATTTTGAACCAAATACTCCAGAAGAATTGTAAATTTCTTTGAAAGAATGTGACAGAGAAGTATCAGAACGGGATGTAGAAGTTCGTGACAGATTATGGAAGTACGGAAATAATTTTCCTATGAAAACTAGGTCATCGAATATTCTCTGTCAGACAGTTGGACTAACAGATATTGGTAAAGATGGAATTATAATATTTTCCATTATTTATTACTGAAAACATGATTGAAAAAGGAGTAAAATGCACAAACCCAAAGGCTGTTAGTGAACAAAAACATCCAACTCGCAGGACTCACTGTTTTTGTTATTTTACTTCCTATAATTATAAAGTGTAATAATAATTATTTTAAAGTAGAGAAATTGAGAGGACTAATAGCAGGAAAAAAAATGACCCAATCTCCGGCATGAGCATGGTGTTTAGTATCTTCGCTGCCGGAGTGTAATTAGGCATTTTTGAGTGTCAGTTCGATATTNATTTATATCATAAAATGGTGTATAGAATAATTTTAAAATTGAGAAATTGGGAGGACTAACACCGGGTCATGAATGACCAGCTCTCTGTGTGAGCGTGACGTTTAGTAACTTCGTTGCCGAAGTAATAAAGCCTAAAATTCTATAGCTAGGGTTGCACTGACGCCCTGTCAATGAGTGTCTTTGGCCGGGATAGCTTAGTTTAACTCAAGTGACTGGGCTTGTCGACTCTCTAGAGCCTCTTCTGCACTGAACTTATGGCTAGTAACTTATTTACTCTCTGATTAATTTTGAATAGAGTCAACTTTTTCCTGAAAACAATTCTCTATAGTAACTTACCCATTTTCAAAAGTATTAGTGTTATCTGATATTTTGTTTTCAAAAATGTCTATTTATTATCTGTGGCAATAGAATTCTCCAAGACCTTATTTTCTAAAACAGTAATCTTATTTTCTAGGGCAGTACTGCTTTCAACAAACTTATTCTCTAACACAGTAAACTTATTTTCTAAAGTGAATTTTTTGATAATTTATTTTCTAAAGCAATATTATGTTTTGATATATTATTTTCTAAAACAGCTGAATTTCCCGACAATTTATTTTTAGAGTACATCATTTATTTTCTAACGCACAAATATTCTGATAAAGTAGCTGATAATTTATTAATTTTGTATTTAAAAAAAAAATCATTTCAGGATCTTCACCCACGTCTATTAGAGCTTGATATAGGCATTGTGGTATTGATTTTGATCCAGAAATATTCAGATCATACTCCTTCAACTTTCTTTTTAAATCTGCTACTTTTAGAAGAATCTAAATCTGTTTAATTCCTCTTTAGAAGTAAGGAAGCAGGTGCCATCCTTCAATTGGCCCCTTCCCGTACAGGTCTGGCCCTCTTGTCACAGGTTCGCCTAGTCTTTATATTAAAGAGTTAACTATGTTAGTCAACTTGTCAACTAGAATTGTTTCTAAATATTAACATACACAATAAAATTCTCTCCTGAAGCAGATTGGTAGGTTTCATACAGAATGTTCTTCCACTATTAACACTTGCATTTTTCTATGACTATTCATTCATTTATCTGATCATGTTCTACATTAAAGTTACAGTACATCAAATAGATAAAATTAGCATATTTAACATAATATTTGGAACAAGATTTCACCATTTATCTCCAAATAATAATTTTAAATATACTGCCTATTTTAATCACAATAATATATATTTACAGAAGATTACAGATAAGACGTGCTTTGAGATAAGGAGTGTAGAAGGAATAATTGAGAAAGCCAATTAGATTCAGAGGAGCCCAGCCTATCGATCATGGTGGATCCAGTGGAATAAGTTTATTATAATTGAGCAACGAAAGGGTGCTAGACCCTACTCACCTACTCAAAGGGGATATTTTGGTTCTCCCAAAATCATTTGGGAGTCTGCAAATCCATCGACAGACAGACTTACTCCTGTCTAATAGAATAATCATACCTCCTCTCTGATATGCACTCATCTACGAATATTCAAAAACTTTATGTACATATATATATATATATATATATGACAGGCCTACTGTTGTAGGAAACAAAATTTAAAATTTGCTAAAATTGAGAAGTTACGGATAGCTAATTTCTGATCAATTTCTGGTCTGAATATATTAGTTAACTACATAACTATCAAGTTAACAATATTAATTGAGAACAATTTTTATGTATAAATATAAACTTTGACTGCTATCAGTCTATATCTATTTTTAATATTTAATTTACTATTTTTGTTTCTATTAGATTTAAATCAGTGGGAGAAAAAAGTATCCTTAAACCCTTTGTTAAAATGTTGTTTTGAGTGGCAGTATCAATATCTTTAGTTTAAACACTACATAACTCTATGTAGCATTAAAATTATTTATCAAATAACTGTTATTTAACAAAATTGTTTTATTAGAAGTGAAGTTCACTTGATTGAATTAGAAAATTTTTAACTGTTATGAAGTTAAATTACCTAAACTTAATATGAATTACTTAAATACAATAAATTTAATTTCATGTGTTTAAAATAATAATTAGTTTGTCTGAATTTTAGTTTAGAAAAATTTAGTGTAGTTTACCTGAAATATATATTTATATATATATTTTATGACTATGATCATGTCAAAATTTTTTTTTATTCGACTCTCTGATTCATACATTAGACAAATGAGAATAAATGTATTTTTCTAGGAAAAAATAAATAGCATCAGTTTTATTTCTTCTATTCTACAATTTTTTTTTTGTCTACAGATTTCCTGGTCTCTCTGTTCATACCTGAATACTCCTTTGGTAAATTTTTATGTACTTCAGTTTTTTATACTGCAGCTACTTAATTATTTTTTCAACTGGGCAGTGTAGTGTATAATATATTAAAAAAAAGTATATTTTTTATCTTTTTTGAAACCTTTGGAAAAAAGTGGTTGTACAAAATTTTTGTAAGTCATTTATTATCACATATTACTCATAAACCAATTACAGTGAGTTAAAATTAATTCTCTATAAGGGTTTTTCTAGAAATAGAAATAGTAAGTATTCATGGTTACACACACACACACACACACACACAACACACACACACACAACACACACACAACACACACACAACACACACACACCAACACTTATGTACATATACACTCAAAATAATATGTAAAAAATTGAATCTGAAATTTTTATTTTACCAAAGTCATAGGTCCCTCCCCACCTAGTTGTTTTATTAAGAATTATAAAGTCATTGCTGCAAGGCGTAGTTAATTATTTATTATTATTTTAACTGATCTAAGGTCTAGTGCAATGTTAGTGTTTGTTTATTTCATATTATAATAAGTGATTTATTATGAAAAGAAAACCAATAAATAAAACAATTAAAATTATATGTTGGCCCGATCACTTTTTAATTTTTGTTTTTGTCATAAAAAAAAGTACATTATATTTATTTAGGATCTTAATTTTCCAATTATTAATTAAAAAATTTTCAAAACAAATTTCTTCATTTGAAAATAAAACAACTTTGATATTTATATTGAGGCACTTATACTAATTTCTGGTAAAAAATAAATAAAAAAAAAAATTTTTTGTTCGCGACTGGCATATATTTTAACATTTTTAGTAAAGTAAAACATATAAAATATGTTAATAGTTAAGTATTAAAAATCTATTCTTGAATTTGTTCAAATGTAACA
This sequence comes from Oncopeltus fasciatus, assembly GCA_000696205.2. Lineage (NCBI taxonomy): Eukaryota > Metazoa > Arthropoda > Insecta > Hemiptera > Lygaeidae > Oncopeltus > Oncopeltus fasciatus. The sequence goes on from KZ807441.1 coordinate 407,791, forward strand.
AAATATAAAAATAAACCATTCCTTGTGATCTGGCCATTATTACAAGTGTGAAAATTACTGCCATTTGTAGTGAATATTTTTTTTTTTTTTACATTTTAATAATTATCTGGTATTCACTGTTATGTTATTTTATTTTTAAATTTGCGTGTTCAATAATTGGTCCTTATCTTTTGTCTCTGTTAACTACATATGTGAAAAATTAGTTGTTTCTCTAAAGAAATTATTCTTGGTTTTTAAAACATAATTAATTTTTACTGTAGAATAAATCCTTAGGAAACAGTATAGTGAAACATTCAAAATGTTCTATTATTTTACAAAATGAACTTAATGTGAATTTGTTTTAAAATTATAGTTAAATAATAGGAAATTTATCTTGAATTTAAGGAATTTATTACACAATGAAGAATAGTTCTGCTAAATTAGTCTTTTTATTTATTTATTTTTCTCTCCTATAAATTTTATACAGGAACAATGTTAATCTAAGGAAATGACTCAATGACAAGTAAGCTTATATCAATTTTTCCAAAAACTTTAGATTATGTAAACTGTTAAAAAAGGAAATAAAAATGAAGCTATCTTGTGTTTTTAATGAGTTATCTGGCCTATTAACCCATTTTAATTCTACATTTAGATTTTCAGTTCAGAGTTTTAAATAATGAATGGGTTATTGTGATATTTTTCAAGTGTCCTAGGCTGCTTAATACAAGAAGTGATATATGGTAAGCCAAATTTTACTGGCTACTAAAATAAAGAACATATAATTTATTATTTATGTGTTATCTATTGTTTCTTTCTTTCCTCATGCAGGTCTTGATAGTCTGCATTTCTAAATTGCTGTTAATGAATAATTTCATTACACCACTAAAAGTCATTTTGGGCTTTAGCCACTTAGACTGTCGTTTTAGGAGTTGATTGAAAATTTTGTAGATGTGACATATCTGTAAAGGTTTACTTCTAAAATTCTCTCTATTAGTTTAATATAATTAATCCTCCTCTTTTTCTAACATAAGCACTGTCGTGACTAATAGAACATGGAAAATTATTTCAGTTGAAGTTGAAGGTGCAGGTTAAATCATTATATTTCACAAGTGTAAGTAATGCAAAATTACTTTATTTACATCACGTGTCACCTTTTTATTGGAAGTGGCCTTAACATTATCTTTGCCTTTAAACTAACTACATATCCACTTAAAAGTCTACTTCTTGGAGAATTCGTGAAGTAAGATATTTTAAAGATTGATATTAGTTTGAAGTTGTTTTATCACTTTGTTTCAATTTGGTCCTTATTCTGACTGATGGTTTTATACTACATCAACCTTGTAAATGCATATATGTGATTTAGTTTAATGTGCAAGGTTAGAGTAGATTTTGTCATACTATTCCTTCCAATTGTATTTAGTTCAATAATACCAAATCATATAAACTTTATTTATTATAAAATATATTATTTATTGATATTTAAAGTCTTTGTTGATGAGTTTATATTTTACTTTTTGTTTATATTTAAAAAAGTTGTTTATTTAATTTATTTATTTTTCAAATGTAAAATTATTGTTTGTTTTTCCTTATAACAAACAGTTTGAGTGATAAACAAACCAAATAAGCATTATTATTTAACCCTCCTTTAAATTAATTCAAATATCAAGGTCCAATTGTAAAAATAGTAAAAATCCTTTGTTTCTTAGTAAGCTTTGCTGGACACATAAGAGCTGATCCAATTTTCCTTACTCATAAAACTGTGTTAAGTTGGAATTTTGAAATATTTAATCAATTGATATGTAAAGTAATATTAAATTTGGTTCACAAATTGTTCATAATTGTACATCACCTGAAGGGATCTAAGTTTTTAACCTTATTTAATGAGTAGCCACTATTTGATGATAAATATTGATTTGTATTATAATTATGTAATTTAAAGTTGTTGACTATTTATGTATTTTATATTAAATTCAGACTTTGTTCTTATTTTTGTTAAATAATGACCATTATTTAAAAAAGTGTAAATTTTATTTTGGTCAGTATTTAAGTTCTTTGATAAAAGAATAAGCAAAAAGGCCTGTGGCAAATAATAGATTTAGTATCACATTTTTGTAGCACTTAAGCCTATTTGTTTGTCCTATTGTTTAAAACAATGAATATAACCCAGCATATTAGGATAATAATTAAATTTAAAATTATTATCAGAAGGCGGGCAAAGAACAGTTTATATAGATTTTTGTATGATTTCAATAAAAATAGAAAATCATATTGTTATTATGTTTCCATAGTTTCCTTAATAATCATAATTTTCCCAGTTGCTGGTTTTAATGTAGCAACACTCTTTTTACTTATGTTATATTTTTATAACTTGAGATTTTGTTTTTATTGCTACATTTGGGTCATTTCTTTCTATTTCATTACTTGATTTTGGCTTTCTTACTTTCATCTGCTTTTTAAAACTAAAACATAACCCTTATTTATTGGTCCATTCGTCATTGCTTTAAATAATCTAGCTGAAATGTTGATAGTTGTTTTAGATAAATGTACTAATTTTAAGAGAAAAAAATTGAGAATTTTCTTTAACTAACCTGGTGATAAAAGCTAAGAAGATTATTGTCGATAAATAGGAATTAAAATAATTTGATATTGAAAAGACAACACTTTGTGTTTGCACGGGTGGGCATGTACGCTGGCGTGGGCATGCCTGCGTGCATGGGTACGGAGTACGGTTGTGCATGCATGTGTGAGTATATATGTACATACATACTTTTAACTAAAGAAACCTATTCAATGAGTTTATCATGGTTGAAATATTGTGAGAGGAAGAGGGATTTTAGGGAAAGGCCAAAATTGTAATATTAATTTGAATTATGAAAACAATTTCCACTAATATTTCTTGTAAAATGTAGTTTTCTAACATTTTTTTTAATATGTTCACGTAGGCTTCGTCGGTCGTCAGATGTATTTACCATTTCATCTTCCGGGTTGGACCGAGTCAAATTGTTCTTATTTGCCGAGCTTTCGCACATCATGTGAAAAAAACCCTCACATGATGTGCGAAAGCTCGGCAAATAAGAACAATTTGACTCGGTCCAACCCGGAAGATGAAATGGTAAATACATTTTTTTTAATAACCTAATAATGAAAATAAAAAAATCGAAGAGTTCCCTAAGCTAAATGATTTGCAATTAATAAATGTCTTTACATGAACTTTCTAAATCATTTAAACCCCTAATCATAGGCCAATTTTGTTCAATAACTAACTCGGCCTTTCCTTTAAAGACTATTGTTTTTGGTGTCTGGTTGGTAGGAGCAAAAAAAATCTGTCATAAGAACAACCTCAATTGCTGCATTATTTTGGAATTTGCAAAATAGCTTATTATCATAGATATGTAAGTGTATTACTGAGTGAGTTGTGCATGTCCTTTTCTTTTTAATTAACACGTGTGTGTTTAAGGATGTATGTATGCCAATGCATGTGTATATAAAATATTAGTGAGACCATATTTTTAGCTTACCTTTTGTGGGATTAGTGATCAATCAAAGTAATTATTCAAAAGTCATATTGAAGTATCAAAGTGAATAGCTTGATTTTATAGAGTAAAATCTGGTAATAACTATGATTCTGATTTATTCATACAGTTTGCCCAAATAATACACCGTGTGTTTTTTGCCTATATGTCTGTGATGTTTATTCCTTGGCTACTTAGGTGCTAAACAGTCATCTGCTCTTTGATTAAAAAAAAAAAAAAAGTCAAGAACAATTTCATTAATATAATAGACTGAGTTGCATATATTGTATTAATGAAATCATTAGTATATGGATTAGTGAACAATAAAATAAATTATACTTAAAATCAATTTAATTTCTAGCTAGATACTGTGTAAAGAAAAATATATTTTCATTTAATTTTTATTGCCTACAGGTTTATTTGTATAATACTATACGCAATGTGTTTAACACAGTATGCTTACAAATTGTGTTTCAACTTGATAATTAGACAATTTTATAACTGAAAATAAGGTGAATATATGTCTGTGTGTGTGTGTGTGTGTGTGTGTGTGTGTGTATATATATATA
>KZ807442.1:15499-43534 GCA_000696205.2 Oncopeltus fasciatus
ATATCTTTAAAAATTTTCATCAATTACATTGTAAAAATTGTTTACAAACTTTAAATTTTTGGTTTTTCTAGATGTTTTTTTTCTACTCGATTAATATCCCTATATGATTAATGAGTTAGAAATTGCACCAACTGAATTGATAATAACTGGAGGGAACTAATTAGAAGAAATATTACATTTATAATTTTAAAGTACATACAAGATGATCTAAAGACCAGTTTTTTTGTTGTTTTTTTTAGAATTTTTTCTTGATTGCTTGTGTGGCGGTGCTAAATTACTCTATTTAGGGGAAAGTAAACAATTGAGAAAAGACAGCTGTGCAATCGGAGAAAATTTGTGCCTTGTGCTGCAAAAGGAGGGGGGGGGAGGTGGCATTGTGCAGGAACACGTGGGAGGTTATTAGATCTGACAGGGGGCTTTGTGCCTATATGTGTGTGTGTGTGAGCTCGGATTGGCCATATCATGTCTGAAGAACCTTGCTAAGTATTTCTCTTCTCCCTCGGTCCAGTTTCAAATGTCACACATCCGCGGGCCCCTCCCAGCCGCCCAAAACGAAAGGTCAAATTTGAATGCCGGTCTAGTGCGGGAGACCTGGTTTCGGCCATCTCTCGTTGGACAGTGTCCGCCTGCCTTCTTGAGCAAGGACCCTTGATCGCGCCCTTGTTTCTGTCCGATCTCCTGATAATTAACTCTAGCAAAGAATGACTTCACTTCCTTATAAATCCTTCAGTATATCCTCAAATTCTCTCACCCAAACATTTAGGGTTGCAACTTCACGCCCTAGGTTAACTAAAACATTTGCTAAAAAGATAATATATAATAATTTTATTTACCGTTTCTTCTTCCGGGTTGGACCGTGTCAAATTGTTGTTATTTGCCGAGCTTTCGCACTTCTTCAGGGCTGAAAAGAGAATGAGAGTTGTAAAAGAGAGATTTTAAAAATCCAGGTGGTATATGATAACCATGTTTTTATACACCAGGTGGAGTATAATCCCGGCGCGGTCTGGTCCTTGGGCGACTTTTCAGCCCTGAAGAAGCCATCACATGATGTGCGAAAGCTCGGCAACTACCAACAACTTGACACGGTCCAACCAACAATAAGATGAGTCCAACCCGGAAGAAAAAATGGTAAATACATCTGACGACCTTCGAAGCCTACGTGAACATACATAATAATTGTTATACTATATACGTGCTCCCAGAAGTGACTTGCAGCTTAATTGATTTCATTTCCAGGAATAACTAAATGAAGTGAAGATGCTTTGTTGCTTTTTTTTTTTTTTTTTGGAGGTAAGTTTTTTGACAGTCAAGTTTTATGAAGAGAGGATTTTCAGGAGTTCCATGTTAGTAGTTGAAGAATTAAAAACTAATTTGTAACCAAAAACGTTTTTATTTTAGCCAACGTTTCGACCTGAATTTCAGGCCTTCATCAGGGAAAATAGGGTGATGGGGGAGAGAGAGGGAGACTCTTGCTCAACTGTGTCTACATCATGACCATTCTTTCCTCTCAGAAACAACCCAGACCTTTTCGCCCATTGTCTTCTTTAGCTTATTTTAATTATCAAAATTAGTTCATTACTAATATCTATGCCCGTTTCTGGTGAAGCATTGGAAATCTGCCTAGTTTTTGCAGCTCCTATGTGACACATTTCTTGTTGTCTTTAAGGAACATGTTATTGGGATCAATCGATTTACCTAAATTCACTAATAAAAAACTTATTTTCATGAAGAATCGAATTGTCAAAGAAACAAGAATTGAAGCATGTGGTTCAAATGGTGAGTTTTCGACCGTAGAAATTTTTTTTTTAATAAACTTTTATTTATTACATTCTGTTAAATTAAAACATTTCGTAATTTGACCACCAAAATGAATTTAAAAGAAATGACATTAAATGTCAATCCCATGAGGAGAGAAGGTGACCAAGGACACCACTCTAAATTATTTACAGATTATGTCCCCAGGAGGTCACGGGGCCATCTTCTTTTTAGTCGTCGGGGTGGATCATAGGGGTTGGAGTCCGATGACAGGGACTGGGCATATGGATTAGGGTGAAATTGGAGTTTACAGTGGAGGAGCGTGAAGCGAGTGGAGATGAAGTCTTGGACGAATGGGATATTATAATCTTGATGTAGGGTAGAGTTCGAGACGTAGTATGGAGCATTTGCAATAACTCTTAGGATTTTGGATTGGAAGGATTGAATACGTTGGATGTTGGAAGGCTTAGCGGCACCCCAGAGTTCTGCACCGTATGTCCAGATCGGTCGTATTAGTGTTTTATATAGAGTCAGTTTATTCTCTGTTGTGAGCTTTGAACGCCTGTTTATTAGTCTGTATAAGAGTCCGTAGCGCCTGTTGAGTTCTTGTCGTTTGATTTTTATATGTTGGCTCCAATTAAGTCGTGAGTCAAGGTGGAACCCAAGGTAACGGACTGAATCAAGGAGGGGTATAGGTATACTATTAAATGTGACATTAGAGGGGGAATCTTTTCTTAGTTGAAAATTTACCTGTACGCATTTGGACTCATTTATCTTAATTCTCCATTTGCTACACCAGTGCTGAATGGCATCTAGGTGGTTTTGTAGAATATTGGAAGCGGTTTTAGGATCAGGATGGGAAGTGAGGATCGCTTTGTCATCTGCAAATAGGGCCAGTAGGGTATTAGGATGGGTGGGGATGTCCGCAGTGTAAAGGGTGAAAAGGATAGGTCCAAGCACACTGCCCTGTGGAACGCCCGCTTTCACAGGGAAGTGTTCGGAGTAATCTGATCCTTGCCGGACCCTAAAGAATCGGTTAGAGAGATAAGATTTAAGGATTAGATATATGGTACTTGGGAATATGGACTTGAGCTTATATAATAGTCCAGAATGCCATACTCGGTCAAATGCTTGAGTGACGTCCAAGAATGCACCAGGACAGAATTCTTTTCGCTCAAGGGAAGAGGAAATGTAGTCTACAACGCGAAACACCTGCTGGACGGTAGAATGCTGGGAACGGAAGCCAAACTGATGATTGGGAAGGATATTTGAGGAATTTATGATAGGCATCATTCGTTTTAGAAGAACTTTCTCAAATACCTTGGACATTAAAGGAAGAAGGCTGATTGGTCGATAGGATGATGTATTGTGAGCAGGTTTACCGGGTTTGGGAAACAGGATTATTTCAGAGAATTTCCAGAGAAGTGGAAAGTGTGTGGTTCGAAGGACACTATTATAGAGGTATGTCAGGAAAATGATTGCTTTTTGGGGTAGGTTTCTAAGTATTAATCCGGTGATTAAATCATAGCCGGGTGCTTTGCGTTTAGGCAGATGGTTAATAATATACTTGACCTCAGATGGTGTTACTGCCCTAATCGGCAAGGACATTGGTAATGGTGTGTCCAGTGAATCCTCAACCTCTGCATTATTGGACAAACTGTTAGGATCTGGATGAGGAGTAAATGTTTCTCTTAGATGTCGAGCAAACATTTGGGCCTTGTCTTTGTCGGAAGAGGCCCAGGAGCCATCTTCTCGACGCAAGGGGGTGGAAGGTTCATGGTGTTTCAGAATTCTGCGAGTTGCAGTCCAGAGGGATTTGTCTCCTACTGAGAGGCTTGACAGGTAGGCATTAAATGCCTTATTTCGTAAATCACCTAGTTTTTGTTTTACGAGACGGGATAGCTGGTTGAACTTCCTTCGATCTGAGGGATGCCTGAACCTGTGAAACAGGGCTCGAGCTTTACGCTTTGCCCGTATAAGGTTTTTAATTGAGTCGGGGATGGGCTCTGGTGAATATATAGTGGACTGGGTGCAGTTAGATTTTGAGTTTGCCTCCCAGAGACACTGCTGAATAGTGACAGTAAAGAACTGGACACTATCATCCAGCTCTTCAGGAGTTTTCAAGGAGACTCCGAGGTCAAGTGACTCTTCAAGTAGAGTTCTGAAAAATGGCCAGTCAATGGGACCATTTATTAGTGATGGTGGCAATTGTCTAGGGATGGGTGTGAGTGATAGTGTCAGGAGTACAGGGCTATGGTCAGAGGAAAGATCATTTAACGTAGTTACGGAGTGGTGAAAAGGAATAAGATTTTTACAAATGAAAAAATCCAGGATATCAGGAAGACGGTTAGTATCAGTGGGCCAGTAGGTGGGGGAGGAGGGACATAAAGTAGAGAAATTGTGAGAGGAAATGACATTATACAGAGCACGGCCACGGGAGTTGGTCGCTCTCGTGCCCCACTGAAGGTGTTTCGCATTATAGTCTCCGCCAGAGAGGAAACGGGGACCTAAGGATTTAAAGTGCTCTTGGAATAGGCTTGAGGTAACAGGTTTGTTAGGTGGACAATACACTGCGGAAAGGGTAATTGGAGAAGTGGTAGTATGGATAGACACTGAAGTGGATTGGAGGGAGTCTGTAGGAGTGGAAGGTAGCAAATGATGAGTATGGAAAGTGCGAATGAGGAGCGCTGTTCCACCATGAGCCCGTCCGTCTGGGTGATCAGTTCGGTAAGTTGTGTAGCCTGGTATGTAGAGTTTCTTATTTTTAGTTAGTCGTGTTTCAGTAAGTAATAGTACATCTATACCTTTATCTTCTAGTGTCAGTTTGAGTTCATTTGTGTGTGTTTGGATGCCGTTAGCATTCCAAAGGAGGACGGAGAAGGAATTAGAATTGGAAGGACTCATTTTAAGATAGATGAGGAAGTCAATTTATCCAGTACTGTTGTCAGTAGGGTTATAAGAGGGGTGAGGAGGGCGCGGAAATCGGAGAAGAAGGAATGGAGCATGGCTTGGAGATCAAAGGAAGTTGGTGATGGAGGAACATGGGAGATGGCAGGTCGCTCTCTCCTGGGTGGCTGTCGTTGAGGAAGAGGCGCTTCTTGTCTGGGTTGGTCCGCCTGTGGCTGTTGAATCTGAGGTTGGTGTCTGCCCCGTGACAACGATCTCAGCCTAGGTTGTGGCTCCTGGTTGGTCGATTGTGGGTTAGCTCCCTGTCCTCTTAGTGCGGCTCTGTAGGAGATTCCAGACTGGATGGTCCTTGAAGTGGGGCGTGGGTTCCTGGTTGGAGGTTGTTGTGATGGCACCTGAGGGTTCATTACCCTCTGCTTGACCTTCTTGTATATGTCACAGCCCCTGTAGGTAGCAGGGTGGCTTTTCCCGCAGAGGGCACAGGTTGCTGGTTCCTCTCTCCTCTTTTGGCAGTCAGTACTGTGGTGTGTGCCACCACATTTTACGCACCTAGGACTGTAGTTACAGCCAAACTTTGTATGCCCAAATTGCTGGCAGTTATGGCACTGAACCACTTCCCTTTTTACGTAGGGCTTTTCAACCCTTATTATTGTGCGGCATAGTGCCGGAATTTTGTAAATGTCTTTAATATTGGGCGTTTTTTCGACGTCTACGAAAAAGAGCGGTAGTGGTGCCTTGCCATTTTCTCTTCTAGGGCTTAATACATTGAGAATATTTTTAACTACGAACCCTAAGTCAGTTAGTTCTTCCCTAATGTCTTCGATCGGTGTTGTGTGGTGGAGATTTCTAATGACGACTCTTAAAGTCCTTTCTTCTTGTAGTTGGTAAGTATGGAACTGGGCGCTTACCGATTTCAGATAGCGTACTATCTCCCTGTACGTATCTGATGAGTCTGGGATTATTTTTGTATCTGTCTTTCGACTGATACATGAGTATTTCCCTCGGCCTACTTTCTCATCCAACTGTCTACACATCAGGCCGAAGTTCGCTATATTTTTTATAAATATTGGAGGGGGCTTTGGTATTCGTGGGGTATCTGTGGTCTCCATGTTCTCCTCATTAGAGAGAACGTTAAATGGGTTCGCAGTAAAAAATGGCGATGTTTCTGTTAGTTGTGTTGTATTCTGGGCGATTTCTGGGGGTGGGATTGTTGGTGGTGATGGAGGTCTATTAATGTTAGAGGGTTGGCTATTCTCATCGGTATTTTCGCTCATATTGGTGGCTGAAGATGACTTCGTGACTCTGTTATTATTTTCGTGTTTGGGCTTGTTTTTGGGGGGCGACATTTGAGAGCCTCCCGCTGAATGAGGGCGCTTTCCTTTCTTCGCTATTTTTTTGTGATGGTAAGCATCACTCATTTCGTAAATATAATATAAGAGAAATAAAAACAAAAACAACAGTAAATGTAAATATTTACTGCTCTTTATCGCTAAGCTGGGGGACCAAGCAGAGATTACTTAATCTGCTTAGCCGATAGTGTAAGCCGGCCGATAACAGCCGGCTGGCTGGGAGCTGGAGGGGACGCGCCTGACCTAGCACGTCTGCCTGTATGCCCCTCGCTAATAAATAGAAATGAGTATTTAACTCACTTGCTGTGGGCTTGTTCCTCGGTGAAATTCCTGGAAACTTTGTCAACGTCTTCAGGCTGGCTACATCTTTAACTGTGACCAGTTTGGTAACAGCTGAACACTTTTAATCACTTCAAAAGAAACAATTGCAGAGAGCTAACAAAACACGTCCTCTCTCTACAATGGCTGCTGTCGATCCATCGCTTTGTTGCTACGGAAAACTCGTGAGAATAACGATTTTTTTTTTTTTAATTTGGCTTTAAATCCCCAGAAAAAACATTTTTTGAGAAACATCACTAAACGCAGATGGACAAATTATGACTGTGGAGAAATACAATTGAAGATATAGAAGAGGTTCGGTCAAAATTATAAAAACCTCTTAATCATTTGTGGATATACGTCGAATTTATCAATAAATAAATCTAATAGGGTGGTAGACATTATTGGTAAATACAGAATATGATAGCTGAAAATATGGATTCTTATGGAACATCTGCAAAGGATAGAGAACATATAAAATGAAGAGATGATGGGACTCGAGGATTCAAAACTACTTGGGTGCAGCCAACATTGATGACTTAAGCCAGAGAATGAAACATTTGGGGAAGTATCAAATATCCAATTCCATAAGCTTCTGAGCTTATAATTAGACTCTTAATTAATAATATAATTTATTTTAAGCCTAAAAAAAAGTATAAATTTTGAATATTTTGTCTTTTTTTTAATGAATAGTCAATTATTTGCCTATTAAATCGTTATTAATTGGATACTATTAGAGTTTTGAGACTAACAACCTTAAACCAAAACGAAATTATGAGCTATTAATTATCAAAACACAAGGCCAGTTTGTCTGTTCACACCTCCAAGACAAGGAAATCTGGTTTTCACCACAACCTGCCACTTTATTTATTTTTAATTTTCTCCGTGTATATGATTTTAGTTTGACTTCCTTGGGAGCTATTACAACAGCCATATATTAAATTATACTTAAATGGCGCCATAATACACGTTTTTATATGACATAAAGTATATGCTAAGGGCACAAAAGCCCTTCATGTGGACATCGTTATTTCTAAATCGTTTAATTTAAAAAGAATAGAATGTTTCTTAGATTTAGGAAATAATATGACACAATAACAAAGTGACACATACACAAATCACTTTTAAATTCTACCACCATTATATATTTTCATCATTCCAGAAAACTTATGTCGTTTTATTTGACCTATTTGCCCCGTAGATTCCAACAATGACAAAATTGGAATATTATGTATATTTATTTATTAAATAAATATGTCTAAAAGAATGAATCCGTTTAACTATCTATTTAAAACAATTCATATAATAAGAAGAAGATGTCTTATTAATTATTATAAAGCAATTTTGAAAAAACTTAGGGATTTTTAAATATTTGCATAGTGATTGTGAACAGAGTTGTACGATTTTTAAAGTACTGGACTCCTATGTTAGTTGTGCTAGGTTCAAAAATCACACTCTATAATTTTGTTGGTTTTTTCTTACTGAGATTATTTCTAAAATAATCTAGAAAGTTTCAGATATACTTGTTGAAACACCTGACCCAAATTTGGTACCACTCTCGATTGGATAGAGAACATCAGGTGGTAAAAAGGTTGCTGACCACACATCTTCTCTTGTGTCATATAATCGTGAATAATAACATGCTTTTTAAGCGTTTAAATATTTGGAGCAAGGCTCTAAGGCAAAGGCTTGTTTTTTTATTTATTTTTTTTTATATCCTATATTTTTAATAAGATGAGTAGATCTTTTTATTAATTAGTACTTTAATATTTTTTGTTTCAGGTAAGTTCCGTAATTATTTATAGAAACAACTGTGAGTATGATTTACTGTTTATGTTATTATATTATTTGGATGTTAATAACCTTCACTACTATCATTTGGCTAGCAAAAAACTCCTCTCTTTCGCTCTCTCTCTCTCTCTCTCTCTCTCTCTCTCTCTCTCTCTCGCTCTCTCTCTCTCTCTCTCTCTCTCTCTCTCTNAGGGAAATCTGCTAACAAATAAGCATAATCTAGATGTCTTATAAGAGACCAGTCATATACTATGGTATATATATATATATATACCATATATATTCCTCTCACTCTCTCTCTCTCTCTCTCTCTTCCTCCCTCTCTCCCTCTTCCTATCTCTTCCCATGTTTCATTAAATTATTTTATATTTTCAGCAATATATAGCAGCCGAATTATTTTATGGAATTGTAATTGGCAGGAACTGGTTGGGTAGAAGAGATACCTTTAAGAACTGAACCCTGTCGTTTCAAAATGAATAAAACATTAATTTCTTCAAAAAGTAGTCACATTATACTAAGATCCTCCTTGTAAAAGCAACTCTCTCTCTCTCTCTCTCTCTCTCTCTCTCTCTCTCTCTCTCTCTCTCTCTCTCTCTTTCTTTTTATTTATGTTAATGGTATTATTTTGATTATTAATATATCACTTCTGAATCATATACGGGCGACAATAATTGCTTTAATTAATTTTCTATAGCTTTCCCTTCTTTCTTATTAACCTTTTATACATATATATATATCTTCTCCCATTCCCTTTTCTGTCTAGCTTTCTACTTCAGCATTATGAAGAAAAATCCTTAAATAATTCAGCCAGTAAAGCGGATACATCTTGAGAGAAGAAGTAAGCTTTGGAAAATAGAGTATGACGATATTGTCAGATATCCATTGAAATCGGCATCGGACAATTCTCCGATCAGTTTCCACGATTCCAGATTTACGTAGGTCTTAGCAGTAGGCCGGCCACGTACATATGCCTACTCAGGGGGCACCTATCTCTTCGGCACTAACGTATTATTTAACCTTCCCCAAGGACTCCACGAACGCCTATAATTACAGCTTTATCCTTACTTCCTTTAAGAGAGAAAAATATGTATACGTCGGCATTAAAATAGAATTATTTTGAAATATGCCCATTGCATCACTATCTTTAGTAATTCTGTTATGTTCTCTTCGGCAACGATCATGATATGACATTAACAGTTGGAATAATCGATACTACGAGAAATTTAGAGTAGAGTTCACTTGTACTGCAAACTTTACGGCCTTTAAGCAAGAATCATTAATTTTTCATAGTAAAATTTTACATATTACATTTAAGTGCTAACTGAAAGGGTAAGATAGTTATTGAGTGAAATCAGACGAATAGGAGTAGGGAAGTAAAACCTGAAATGCCCAGTGGAAGTAAAAATTTTGATTTTTTTTTATAGCAATGAAATTGATTCCAGATTTGTTTATTTATAAAAGACATTTTCTACAAGTTCTGGGGATTATGTGAGATCTCTTACGTGTGGACTTTTGTCAAGGATGTATTTCGCTTACAGATAAAAGCAAATAATTGCTTGCAGAGTTATGTTTGCTAATTTTATTAAATGGAACCTCCTTCTTCAAGCTAGAATACCATACATCGAGTCATCTGGCTAGCCAAAGAGAATTAGATTTTTTCATGTCAGAGTTGTTTAGTGTCTAATGACCGTACTTTCATATTAAAGATCATCCCCTTAAGGGGCGCCAGGCTAGCTCAGGGGATCCGTACGGGTCTCGCAATCCTGACGCCGCGGGTTCAAATCCCGCCCAGGTCAATCTTTTATTTATAAATAGAAGCTTGTCCTGAGCCATGGGTGTTCAGAATGGGGTGGCAACCTGTAGATATCCCCTCCCTTGACCCTAAGTGGTTGCAAGGGAGGCTAACACAGCAAAAAAAAAATAAATAAATAAATAAAAAAATCATCCCCATTCACATGGAACTGAATGTAAATCGGCACTGGCGCGACATAGTCCACTTTGCCGACTCCCCCACTCCCTCCCCCAAGCAAGGGAACCGAAAGTGCAGCAATTCCATATTCAAATGGGGCGAACGGAACACCAAGGGCGAGCTAGTTTACCTATCGGCGTCTGTCCCTCGCCCCCGATGCATCGGCGGATCACGAGTGCGCCGGCATTATGGAAATCAGAGCGGCGGGACAGTGGCGTGACGGTATCTGTCAGAAGATGTCAGAGAGATAGTCGACAGCACGAGTTTTATTGTAAGCAAATTGCAGCAGCTCTCCTACCTAGGTAGCGACTGTCGTGAACCGGAGCGGACCCTGTCAGAGAGACACTTAACGAAAAGTTCCTTAAATAACCTGAATATTTCTTAACTTCGGAAGTTTAAGAACAAACATTCTTTAATACTTCTTCCGGGTTTGACCATAAGAAGAGTTAATTTTTGCCGATCTTTCACACATGCGATGTGGTTTCTCCAGAGCTGAAAGTAGAATGAGGAACGTAATAGAATTCAGCCCTGAAGAAGCCATCACCCATCACATGATGTGCGAAAGCTTGGCAAGAAGAAACTTTACTGCCAAGCCCGAAAGAAGTATTGAAAAATATTTCTGAAGACCGTGGAAGCCTGCGGTACCAACCTGATTAAGTTTATTGAATCTGCTAATAAGATTTTTATCCTCCAGACAGCTGCTTTGGGCCTCATTCTTCTTTTCTATCCTAGAGGGATCAATGGAAGAATATATCCTCCATGTATCCTCCACAATAATGTATATTATTGTCGCTTATCATGATCTCTTTCCTCGGTGGTAATGCTTACTTCCAGACTTTAAGCAATCTTCATCTTTATCTACGTAGTATTAGTGACTACTATTACTTCTCTAGTTCTTTGGCAGTCCTCATCAATATCTCTGTTTATGATACAGTAAAACTCTGGAAGGGGAGCCAGGCTAGCTCAGGGGATCCGTACGGGTCTCGCAATCCTTACGCCGCGGGTTCAAATCCCGCCCAGGTCAATCTTTAATTTATAATATAGAAGCTTGTTCTGAGCCATGGGTGTTTAAAATGGGGTGGCAACCTGTAGATAGCCCCTCCCTCCAATGACCCTAAGTGGTTGCAAGGGAGGCTAACACAGCAAAAAAAAAAAAAAAAACTCAAGCTAAATATAAAATTTTATCCGCTAAGATTGATTACATAGGGCTTATGTCAATACTGTACAATACAGCATAGATGTTCAACTCTAATTTTGTTTTGTCTTATGAAATAAAGAGGTTTCTTATCTCCCCAGTTTATGATAGGATCTTCTGTTTCATCGGAACATACGGTAAGTTAAAGAGTGAGTGGGCTTTTGAGATTTGTTTCTTGTTTTGTAGCAAGACTTGTTGTGCAATAACTCCTGATTTAGTAGGTAAGGTTTCATACTATTCTCCTCTCACCCCTACATCCATTTGACAAAATTATTGGTAAAATCAAATCCGACCGAATCATGCCATAAAAGAAGTGAAACAGTGTTCACCTTGTTCTATACCATTTATATTTAAATATGTCTGTATTGGAATATACTGCCCGTTCACGCCCGACTCTCCTTAACTTAACTGCGGGTAATTGATTTGAAGGTCTGGCTTGCTCCAGAGTTATAAAACATTCTACTCTCATCCACAAGAAAAGATTTGTGTAGGCTTTTACTTGGCATTCATTCAGATCATAAATAAAAAATTAAGTTAATTTCGAAGTTGAATTGTTATAGTCGCAACAGTATTGTAGAACTATTGGATAGACAAGTTTCATTGGATAATTTAAAAAAATTATTTTTATCTTCTGAAATTTGAATATTACAGCAGGCTTTTGAAATAAATAGATTGAATTTCTAATTCTATTCTGAATAGATAATTTAAATAATTTATAAGTTTCATCACCATATCACTCACGAGCTTCAGTCATATTTTATTGCTTCAAATGTTTCATATAATAAATAGTACCTTGATGACAAATGTTGATATATATATATATATATATATATATATATATATATGCTTGTTTGTTCTTGATTACTACAGCTCAGTTTTTTCAGCTTCAGATTTTTTTATTATTTATTATTCTACATTGACTTAACATAAGAATTGTTTGGAGAGTTGACTAATAGTTTAAATCGGACAACAGCGAAAATACGGAAAGGGCGATATGTTCAAGAGGCAAATAGGAAATTGAAAAACTCTCCTTACGTCAGATACTAGCGAATTCTCTCCGAGAGGGACCGATGATACTTATTTAAAATGAAATAAAATATCATTATAAGAATATTTGTGAGCACAATTATTTTAATTATTATATATTTAGGCCATTCTAATTAAAATATTTTTAAAACTATTCTTTACAAAAAGAAATCGTATTTTCGTATTTTCGAAACTATCAACATGAAATATAATATTTTCACTCATTGTTTTAGACTACACATCGAAGAAAAAACACATTTATGCTACTTTTGCGTTCAAAAACAGTTTTAATATGTTACTCATTTTATAAAATTTACCCTCAATCATGGTTGAGAACTACTTTATGCTAAAATTATATTTTTGCGTTTTTTAACTAATTTTTATATGTTTCAAGGGCTTCAAAACAATATTCATTTTTTTCTTTGAAAATACATTACATTACTAGTGTGCCATTCTATCTAATGCTAGCGTCAGAGTTACTTATATAAATCTATCTGTTTAAATNTATATATATATACATATATGTCGAAAGAGAGAGGGAATGAGAGTAAGAAGAAGGAAAAGTGTGATGGCAAAGAATTTCTGATTGAGTTACATTACAATGATGAATTCATTTAATTCATCGATCACTCACTTATTATTTGTTGGAATATAAGAGATAAGAATCACTTTCACACATTTATTTTCAGTTTTATTATGTTGTATGAGATAATGCTATAAATTCATCCGTATATTTTTTTTTTTTTATTTCGGCATTTTATTCTAAGAGAAAATAGATCATTTTTGCTGTTTAGCTGGTAAGATCTCGAGAAAAAAATGCATAGTAGTTTTCTAAAAATTGAAAATCCAATACCTATATCCTATCCTACATCCTAATTAATAGTGTTAAAAAAATATACGAAAATTAATAGGTGTAGAATACATTTTCTACAAACATTGTGTTTTAGAACATTTTTCGAAAAAAAAGAAGTATTTAATATGCAAAGTCGAGAGTTTATAAAATACATAAATTAAATGATATATTTGGGCTTAGTTTTGTGTATTGATGAACAGATTAGTGTTTGTTTCAAGTACAAAGAGGATAGAAGGGGTAGTTAGGGGAGACCCAATTAAATATTCCTGAATACTATTAGTGTTATTAATTTTGCCAAAATGTAATGTAACGCAGTAGATGAAAATTAAATTTAAAGTGTAGCTTTTGCTTCTTAATGGAAGTCGAAAGGCCAAAGATAAATTAGAATAATTCTAAAAATACTGGCTTCTATTTATTTCCCGGCTAGTTTCGCTTTCTTATATGCGTCTTTAGGGACAAATGTATGTTACATCTAAAATCTTATAACGATGAACCTTGCGCATGAAAAGATATGTGGGCATAACTATATGTTAAGATTGTGTCTTCATATGTTATCTACTATACTAACAGATAATAATTATTATTATTCGGTGGTTCTTCGTCTAATATCTACTGAAAAAAATCTAGAGTTATGGGGCCCAAAATCATTTCTTTTTACTCTTGCCATCAACACAAACATAAAAAAATCCGTACATGTCTCGAAAAACGTCAGTTTTCACGCAAAAAATTCTAACATTGGTATTATTAATCTACAAATTCTGTATTAGCAAAATTTTTTTTTATCGCAATGGACAGATACACTAAACGAACGAGTAATATTGTAAAATAAAAAGTATGAATGAAATAAAGAACAATTTATATAAGAAGCAATATAAATTGAAAGTATTCTTTTATTGTGAAAATGCTGGAAGATTATATTAGTTACATTGAAGTCCCTCCCTTCAAAAAATACAAAAATATAGCTTAACAAGTAATCTTCTGGTAATTCTCACATGTCACAGTGTAATGAAACACATAAAAAGGTTTTTGCCGTATCAGTATGTTTTTTCTTAGCAGACACTCAAACCTACTAACAACGCAGATCAATTATAGGCTTTGAGAAACACTGACATTTATTTAGAAGCTGTCTTCTCCTAATTAAGGGAACTATGTGAGATCTATGTGGTCTGCTATATTGTATATTACAAAGAGCACAGGAAAAATTTCAAGAAAATAAGAACCATGTTCAGCAGGAGCGCCAGGGTAGTTTAAGGGATCCGTATGGGTCCTGCAATCCTGACGCTATGGGTTCAAATCCTGTCCAGGATAAGCTTTTATCGATAAATGAAAGCTTGTCTTGTATAATTGATGTTTAGAATGGGGTGGCAACCTGTAGATAGCCTCTCCCTCATTATCTTAAGTGGTTGAAGAGAGGCTATCTATTATAGTGAACTATCTTTGAGGGATCTTAAGCAGTAAAAATTTCTAGAAACTGTGAAATAATGGAAAGCGGTGTAAATATTGCAGAAGGATCAAGTGGTAGACTTTTTTTTTTAATTTTCTTTAAATGGGTTTGATGGGCAATGAAGAAACAGATAGGCTGGCTAAGGAAGCTGGAGCCTTAGAGGAATTATTTTAAGGACAACTCCATTCTGCAGGATCATGAATATGACATGGGAAGAGAGCAAGGCACTCCAGATGGGCCAAGTCCCTCTACTGTGCGAACAAGGGAATTTTATCCCACCATATGGAGCGAAGGGAAATGCTTAAAGTGCCTCTCACGTTCAAGCCGACGCAAGCTCTCTCCGGACAGGGGAACATTAGAGCCTACCTCCGACATTTCAAGGTTGTGGAGAATCCGGTATGCCCATGTGATGGAGACCAGGAATCTCACACAGTGTATTTGCAAGTTCAGCAGCAAGGTGGCCTAACCCAGGCAGCAGAAACACTTCCACTGTTCCCATTCGACAGTCATGTGGGAACGAGGTTCGGTTAAATTTTCAAAAAAAAAAAAAAAATGTTATTGAAACATAATAACACATAGTTTAGTAAATAACTTTCACACAAGTTCAATAGTATAATAAATGGATTAGGACAGCCGAGATGTGATAAGCCAGTCAGAACCTCCGACCAGTCTAGCCTAGGTTTTGAATAGTAGCATTTGAGTTGCCGACTTTAATTTGTCTAAAACCCCATATCTAATGTTTCGATTTTTTAATGACAAGAGTAAAAGTTAGGCACGCATGAGCAGTGTCAACTGATTCCCACTCACCAAGGAAGATCTAAACGAGAACGAGGTACTAAAATAAACTTTACAACTTGAAAAAAAAATATAAAAGTGAAAATAAAAGCTTATGCTACTAAGAATGACCAATGTTTGCTTTTTTTCATAACAAATCTGAAAGAAAATGGTTTGGGGGGAGGGGTTATATGCACAGTCGACAAACATTTTTTCAAATCCCTTATTATTGTAAGTGATGCCCGAGAAATACTGCACACACTTGTTAATGCTATTGAAAAATCATCAGGTATTGCACAGGGTTCTCCCACTGGCCACGGGTAATTCGGTTTCATGGTAGGGGCTCCGCGAGCCACCCTCACCGGGGCATCTTCCCAGCCCGTGAAGAAGGGGGTTAGTTCTGCTCGGGCAGCCGACGACTATGGCGGGGCCGACTGTTTTTCATAAGCCAACCAGAATCGATTGAACGTCCGTCACGAGAAAGGGAGAAAAAAAAACATTGGCCGTGCAATTCAGAAAATACTCCTCGGAAATATTTGAATTACAAACGTTGGTCCGATTTGTGCTATCTCAACTAAAGAGATCGTTGTAAATTCTTTTATCACGCAACCACTATGCATTGCGAAACGTTTTGAAGAGATAAGAGATACTAATCGGGAAAGTATAGATAAATCCGGGTTAGCCAGAATAGGCTCTCAGAGATAATGGTTGGAGTTAGCGCTTTACTTTAACACATTGTTCCAATAAGGGTATAACAGCTTTCATCACTACCTTCAGAAAAGTCCTGAACTATATTTAAGCACTAGGGTGCTTATCTCGGAGTCACAGGACGAAAATGAAAGTACATCTCGCTGGTCAAGTCTTGTATTGTAGCAATCGGTGTCATTATAATCATTTCCTAGCCAAGTGTGATAAAACTCTGAACGATTATGCTATTTTGAAATATTTCAGACATCAATATTTCTGTATTATCATAGCCATTACTTTGAAATCAGAGATCATTGTTCACTCTACTATTCAGGTTTTTCCCTTTTCCTCTACAATTCTTATATTCTTTTTAGTTATGCTCAAGTTATATATGTATATATACGTTCATGTATAAATATATATATATAACACTTTGGTAGGGAATAGCATTTATTTAGGAAATCATAAAGTAATGGCTATGGTTTCTCAACACATCTTTGCCGTTGAGGTGACTGGGTAGCAGTGACACAGGGACTCATAATCCCGTGTAATAATCCGGTTTGAGACTAGACATTACTAGTTGAACTGAAAGACACGAGATAGTCATCTAATTCAAGTCTCCATAGGAATAATTACAGCCCTTCCTTATGTGGGAATCAAACCTTGGTCTTATAACATGTCTGCAACCATGGCTTTAACTAATTCCCCTCGGGCTAGAGGTCTGATCTTGAANTTTTTTTTTTTTTATTTCGGCATTTTATTCTAAGAGAAAATAGATCATTTTTGCTGTTTAGCTGGTAAGATCTCGAGAAAAAAATGCATAGTAGTTTTCTAAAAATTGAAAATCCAATACCTATATCCTATCCTACATCCTAATTAATAGTGTTAAAAAAATATACGAAAATTAATAGGTGTAGAATACATTTTCTACAAACATTGTGTTTTAGAACATTTTTCGAAAAAAAAGAAGTATTTAATATGCAAAGTCGAGAGTTTATAAAATACATAAATTAAATGATATATTTGGGCTTAGTTTTGTGTATTGATGAACAGATTAGTGTTTGTTTCAAGTACAAAGAGGATAGAAGGGGTAGTTAGGGGAGACCCAATTAAATATTCCTGAATACTATTAGTGTTATTAATTTTGCCAAAATGTAATGTAACGCAGTAGATGAAAATTAAATTTAAAGTGTAGCTTTTGCTTCTTAATGGAAGTCGAAAGGCCAAAGATAAATTAGAATAATTCTAAAAATACTGGCTTCTATTTATTTCCCGGCTAGTTTCGCTTTCTTATATGCGTCTTTAGGGACAAATGTATGTTACATCTAAAATCTTATAACGATGAACCTTGCGCATGAAAAGATATGTCAAAACTGGGAAGAAATCCCCTTTGAGTGAGTTTTCAGTAGTTTTACAAGCAATCGATATTTCTATATTCTAATTATCGCTTATAAATGTAATAAACTATTTCATTTTCACCAATTTATAATATAGTTATATTCTGATTTTACCGATTTAGATAATCCAAGGAAGATATAATAAAAACGGAAAATAATCGAAATTAAAATCAGCGACTTCTTTCAAAATAATAATAAATTAAACAGAGAAAACAATATATATAATACAAAAACGGTTTTAGTAAATCAGAATTCAGAAGTCACAAACGATGTGCTCTTAAAATACCACACCTTTATATATACTTGATGAAATCATTACCAACAAATGTATAGTTGCAGAAATGTGGAGGAATGAAACACTGCTATAGTAAATGTAAAGATAAATTACCGGCGACACAAAATAATTTAAACCTTTATAGAATAAATCATTAATAATTAATATTATTATTAATATTTTATAAATATTACGTTTAGCATTTGAANAGAGAGAGAGAGAGAGAGAGAGAGAGAGAGGGAGAGAGAGAGAGAGAGAGTGGATGAGAGAGGCTGAGAGAGAGAAAGAGTGGTATAAACTTTCTACATTATGACGTGATAAATTATATTTCTTCTATATTTCTTTCCCATTTTTTCTCTCTTGTATCTTTTTCATTATAATCTTGCGAATAGATTTGTTTCGCATGGGAGAATTTTTGTGTACTTTTAAACCAGTTTGTGGCTGTACGGACAAATTTTTCAAAAGGAAATTGGGGAATGGTTAATATCCTGCTCATGTAATGCCCCATAAAAGAGTAAAATACTGGTGTATTTACTAAGTAATGTGGAACCTCTTCCTGTTCACACAACGGAAAAACTTCACTCGGCGGAAATTTATGTTAATATTATTTAGTTTTTTTTTTTAGTTAAGCCTTCTAAACTAATTCGAGTCAGTAGTCACATAAGTAATTTACAAGCGGATTTACTCTGTAGTAAGGTTCGGAGTCTTCTCAATCAATCAATCGATTGGATGAAATATTCCTAGGTATATTTTGGTCATTGGGTAGGGAGAGAGAGAGAGAAAGAGAGGTCGCCTTTGTTTCATCCCCTGCCGGCTCATCCTTCTCCCGCCAATAATCCATTTGCCGTGCCCCTGACTGTAACGAGCTCTGGAAAGGCCATCTTGCACAAGGCTATTCCGTCCGGCTGACCAGGAACCCAAAGACAGCTGATTGAAGACGGGAATCAATGTGTCCTGCTCGTCCGGAGTGAAAGGATAGCTCTAATGAGCCTCCCCGCTCTCCCCTTTGTCGGCTATATCTGCCTCTTCCTCAGATCTATCGCGCAGATGCAAACATTACATCGCCATGACTAACACACGAGAAAACAAAGGAAATGGAATATACTGTAAATTATGATTATAACAAATAATTTTCTCTAGTAGCATGTTACTTTGAGTGCCAAAGAAACTATTTATATTGCTTTATAAGCAATATTATATACTAATCTTTATAATATATACTACATAGGAGGTGGCCAAGGGACCTCCTACTCCAGTCAGTTTAGTTTAATACCTAGGGAGTGAATGCACTGGCATTTTTCTCCACCTCTCAATCCCTCCTTGACTCCCTGCCTACTCTCCTTCTTATCCTAGGATAAGGACAAGATGGGTGCCGAATAGTCTATCGAGGGTTAACCTGGGCTCCTCTCTGAGGACGGGTTACGTCCCGGGATAGACGAGCAAGGACTATCATCATGTACCCCCTTCAAAAAATTAAGTGTAAAAAAAATGTACAGACTAATTTTATTTTTAATAAAGAGTTAATTCAGGAATACTACATAGCAAAGTGCAAGACACTAAAATAAAAGTTAAAAATTAGTTGATTTTATGGTTTACAGATTTTAGATTAGTTTATTTATAGAAGCATTTCTGATGCACAATTTACTAACGATATTCACCGAAAAAAAAAGGTTCAATCTGAGAAACTGACATTAGCCATTTAGCCAAACTAAATTATTGTACTTATTACTTTTGTAAATAAATTGTCTTTCATCAGGATCATGTAAGATAAAATAAAAATAGTTAACTTAAAAATAAATTATTTTACCAACGGTACATTTTCAGAACATTGAGATAAATAAAACAATAAGGTTTTTTCTGTTAGTTATTTAGCATAGGTAACATATATATTGACTTGCACCGGATTATCTTCATCAGAATATTGTAAATCATGATAAAAATGCAAATATATACATATATAATACATATAAATAACACTATCCAGCAATAAAATAATGGAATGAAGACAGGTAAGAATTAAAATTATTTTCACATTTATAAATTCCTAATAACAGAATCATTCTCGCAACAGCTACACAATATTCCCTAGGTCGTTTGAGTGATAATAAGAGACGAAGAATGCA
This sequence comes from Oncopeltus fasciatus, assembly GCA_000696205.2. Classification (NCBI taxonomy): domain Eukaryota; kingdom Metazoa; phylum Arthropoda; class Insecta; order Hemiptera; family Lygaeidae; genus Oncopeltus; species Oncopeltus fasciatus. The sequence goes on from KZ807442.1 coordinate 35,362, forward strand.
CGTGGATATTCTATCAGAACTGAAAATTGCGATACCTCATTGAGTTAAGGTAATTTTTTCACCTTATTATAAATGTCACCTTATCATACATTGAGTTAAGGTAGTTTTTGTTCACAACAGAAACACAAATTTATCTAACCTTTGTTTTACTCCTAATTAAAGTTTATTACACATTTATTAAATAGCTGACTGCATTTTTACGATAAGCTCTCGAAAGCCAGCATCCCAGCATATCTCACTAGACTTTATAGTTCAAAACCTTTTTTATATTTCTATTATTTATTGCCCAGACCCGAATTAGCTATATTTTGTCCTAAATTTATACCTGAAAATAAATTAATTTGTAATGTAAACCATATTCTAGGTCATCCACTGTCATAAAATAAGTGACACAGATATAGACAGCATAGGTATTTGTAATCCTGAAACTATGGTACGTATGGGTCTAGGCCATCTATGTTAAAAATATCACACCAGATTTTAAATCTAAATTGTTTATCCTAAGATGCCAAATTCGCAGGGTCCTAACTCCAAAACAAGTACCAGTTATACCTCGAGGCATTCATGATTGCTGTCAATAAAGAAGCTGATTTGCCATTTCCTGTCATCGAGAAAAGCAAATTAGCCCGCGATTTTTTTTTTGTTACAAGAAGTGTTCCAACTCCGCAATTTTGCGAATCAAAAATTCATATACCATGAAATATATGAGGTAAAAATTTATTTGTGTTTGCCAAATCGGAGCAGTAGAGTAACTGTTATGCGTAGCAGTCAGCAGTTTGTTTTGCTACTCTTAAAAAACAAGATTCAAAAATGGTCTTGATTGATTAAATTAATATTATTCCTATAAAACGAAGAAGGAGCTCTCAGTAAAAATTTTTATTGGTATAGATAATTGTTTAATAAATTAATGAACATTGTGGAGAGAGATTTAAGAGCAATTTCGAGCTTACATGTGAACCCCAATTCACTAAGACCAATTTTGCTCATTGGTAACTAAATTGGTGGCTAAAATAGTGTTTTACTGTAAAAGCTCTCAGAATCACAATACTAGAATGGTCAATTAAATAAAGTCAAACCCAAAATAACGACTATAAATGTTTGTTTACTTCAAAGTTTTAGCACGTGTTTGTAGAAAGGAAAAATATTGAAAATTTGTTGTTGGGAAGTACTAAAATAGCGAATCATAAAAAAGAGCCAGAAAAAAAAAGCAGTTCCTTACTAATAATAATATATATGATGCGCCAAATGCAGCTTAACTAATTGTATTAATTGGATTAACTAATAATATGTTACATTTATGTAACCTTCATTAAAAATGTATTTAATTATTTGACTAGCATATTTTAATGTGAAAAAAAGATAATTAAACATTCGGGAAACCGCCTATTTCGTAACCACTTCTCCACGCCCAATGTAGGGAGAGGCTTGAGGAATCGAGAAAAAAAAATTCATAGGCTTGAGGAATCGAGGGGAAAAAAATTCGAAGGTTTCTTCGTATTTCCGATTCGTACGCAAAATCTCTTTTCTTTCTTTTTTTTTTCTGTACGTGAAGAAGAATTGTAGGATTTCGAGGCTGAGATAGGAAGTATTCTTCTTCGTCACTAGCCTTTGTGGGTGCGAGAAGGGAGAGTCGGAACGTCTTTCGTGGATCTGTTTTTTCCTTTCTGCTACAATGCTGCGATGTTCTATCAAATATTCTACAGGAGTTCTATCCTTGTAAAAAAAAAAAAAAAAAAATACATGATCACATGCCACCAAGAGAGTACGTTGCATGACTCTTCTATTACGAGTTTACCAGTAGGACAGATTTCGATTTAGTGCAAAAATCAATCCTAATCATTCCCCAAGCATGAGAGATGAATGAAAAATATTCTAATGATTCTATTATAGGAAAAGCTATATTTTTAAGTTTAGGTAATTTATTATTTTATTTTATCTTTAGATTTTCTTCGAGTAGCTCTACAGATAAAATTAATTAAGTACCGGATTGCTTAAAATACTCCCGAAAGACGACGTGGTAAGGGATTGTTTCTTTAAAAAAATCCTGTGATCGCCAGCCGGAATTGGATCTCCAGGGTAGTTCATTGGATCTGATCATATATCGCGATCCTGGCGCTGCGGTTTCAAATCACGCACAGTGCAAGCTTTTACCGATTAATAAAAGCTTCTTCTGAACCATGGATGTTTAGAATGAACTTGTAGATAGCCTCTCACTCTGGAGAAACCAGAGCCTCACCCATCCTGATGAAACATGGGAAATCTAATTAGTTTTGCAGCCCCTGTGTGAAGGACTTCTTAATTTGATATGTTACTTCTTATTTCATTAAGGCTTGGAAGAAGTTCATCAGAAAAAATGTATATGACAAATCTTGCTCAAGGTCGATAAGAAGGTGTACTCCCAAAGCTTGGCTCTTGTACGACCGGGATAGAAAGACAATCTTCTGTTATAAGTTTTATTCGATGTGATTTCAACAAGAAAAAACTAGCTGGAATCGACCCTGCAGCCATTGGCTTGCTTGTATTAAATGAAAACTGCTGAACCACAAGAATATTATAAGTTGGAATTTTATTTTATTAAGTCACTCGATGAAAATACATAATACGTCACTTACATGTAAGGACCAGTTATAATTGTTTGTAAAAATATTTTTAAATGACTACTATAAGAACAAAGAAATTAAAGAAACTATTTCCAACAAGGCCGTATGTAGCTGACATCTCTATTTACGGGCAATGAAAACCTTGACATTCCGCGACATTTTATCGACAATATTTATAGGGAACTGTAAAGAAAATCATCACTGGACGAGTTACGGGAGAAAAGCCAAAGTTATGTGCTACGTGCAGAATGACAATCTCTAAATCATATGATCTTTCGCTACGAGAGACAAGGCCAAGCGTACTTACTTCTTTATTGTCGTAATTACATGTCACCTTTCGTCTTGTAATGTGTGAACAAGTCTCCCGCAGCTTGTCTTCATCGTGGAGCAAGTTCACATTCCCTAAAGTCTTTCCTTTTTCTTTTTAATTAGTGTCAGCTTCCCTTTCAACCACTTATGGTCATGGAGGGAGGGGCTGTCTACAGGTTGCTACCCCATTCTAAACATTCATGTCTCTTGGCAAGAGGGTGAGATTTGAACCTTCTGCGCAAGGATAGCGAAATCCGAACGGATACCATGAGCTAACCTGGCGCCCCCCCCCCCCCCCCTAAATCTTTACATTGAAGATAATTTTTTCTGGGGTATAAGGCAGGCAGTAACTTTAAAATGATTACATAAATTTATATATCTTGAAAACTCTGATTAATATTTGTTTACTACTCAGAAGAGACAAAATTAGTGATTGTCTAATTAGACATTTGGAGTTGTGAAAATACACAATTAACTAGATTAACTTAAGTTTTAATTCAAAAGTATATTTTTAATCCTCTAATTATGTAATGCTATTATGTAGTTTACCCATTGAGAAATAGAAGTGAGTTCTTAAAATTTAAAGGAATATTACAAGTAAAATGAATAATAACATATAGTCATGAACATTTATTTGATCAATGATCCGTGATGTTGAGACAAGACTTTCTCTCTCGTTTTGAAAATGGTCTACAATGTAAGCTAAAACGTCGGCAGATTATAAAAAAAATACTTTTCTTTTAAAGTAGATTTTTTTGGATCAACCGTCACCGAACCCCTACAAATTCTCTACTAAAGAACATATTAGATGTTTTTTTGTTGGGGTTCAGTCAAGAACCTGGCAGTTAATTTTAAAAATTTGTATCTTTTTGGATCTACCTTGACCACGAACCCCAACAAAAATCATCTAACAATAATATACATAATACGGTAAAAAAAAAATTCTCCATTTAAAGAAAATATTATATTTTTCATATGATCACTCTTGATAGAGACCTCACTGACAGCGACTGGACAGTTCCTCTGGAAAAATCACCAAGGAAGATATCGACTATAACTTATTGACACCTCTTATTGTGTCTTATTGACACATTCAAAACGTCCCTATCCTCATCCACAACCAACTAAACTGTTATCGATGTTGAAAATCACTAATTTCTTCCACTTACATCCAATGTACTCTAATGAGAACAGCTTCACGAGTGGACCATTTCTATTTCTTTTTCATTCCTGTCACATTCTAGATAATTTCCTCGTTTGAGTCTACACTTCCTCGATATAGAAAGGCGCTATCTTATAATCTGCTTCTGTTGACCTGAAGAACGGGTTCTGTTAGATGATCGTTATTCCTTATTTAATTTTTCTTTTTTTTACACTTTTTAATAAGAGATATCATAATGGATCATTATTTAAGACTTTTCCTCGAATTACGGAACCCCCTGACTGATAAGGAGATATCGAGAAGTTCTCGATTTTAGCTTTCTTTTCGCCCAATCACATTACGTAAATGTCAGTTACTTTTGCTAACCAGCCCTTCCTGACCTATACTTATCACCTGTAGATAAGGGAGAATAATCTTCTGAGTTGTTTCAACTGAACTGTTCATTTTATAAATCCGTCATGAACAAATTACTTAAACTAAGCAGATTTCCCATGTTTCACATGGAAAAGAGTAAATGCCTAAATTGATCAGATAAGCCTCTCCGGGTAAGGGGAGAGTGAAAGAGTAGGGAAACAGCTCTCTCTACCTTCTCAGTTTTATTCTTAAATATCTTTTTTGCGTTGGTCACAGAACATCTTAGAACATAAATATTATAAAATAATAAAATTGTACTTGTATTATGTTCTATAACCTTTTCCAAAGCACAAAAAATAACGAGTGTATTACGATTTTAAGTTTTGTTATTTTTCACTCCTTCGGAGGAGGGCTCCCTCTGCCCCTTTTCCATTTCATCAAAATTTATATTATTTAACAGTTTGCTTGCAGTAGACGCCTAATCGAAGTTAATCATTTTTAAAAGTAAGAAAGCTCGACAGAAAATCAAATCGACATTCTTAAAAATTTATCTTAATATTTTTCAAAGTTAAAATGTTTTCTTCGGTGATAATGATTACATCATAGGGCTAAATATTGGATTACACATAATAAAATAATAATGATTGCAGATTACATTAACCTATAATATACCTCCCAACTTCAAAACTTCCTTTAGTCTCGTATTGAGATTTAACCCTTTTTAGATTTTTCTTATGGGAATATAAAGCGCGATTCACATCAGTAAATTTTAACAGATCTTAGCAGATTCTAAATTTAGGGTATTAAAAATATGGTCCATTAAAAAAAACTATGTGTGTGAGTGTAATCAAAACAAAATTCGGCATTTAAGTTTTATTTTCATACCGTTGGATCAATCGTTTTTGGCTGGAATTAATTGAGGAGGGAGATTTAGATTTATTAGGAGACCGAAAATTTAAATTTGAACAATTTCCTCATAAATAGCGTCAGGAGAAACTTTAGGCACATAATGGTACAAAATATAATTTTCTAAAATGAAAATTCTGTAAAAACTTTTTGATAAACGCTTTTTAAGGAGGATATTTCCATTTTACGATGGCTGAGTACCCCTTCCACTCTTTATTCCCGGATAGCATGGAGAAAAGTGGATTTCTCATTTACTGTTATCCCTCTCTTCGACCTATAAGATATAATACGTCGTTTTCTCTCGTTTATGTCCATCCTGATGAAACATGGGAAATGTAATTAGTTTTACAGCTCCCGCGTGAAGGACTTCTTAATTTTATATGTTGCTTCTTATTTCATTAAGGCTTGGAAGAAGTTCATTAGAAAAAATGTATATGACAAATCTTGCTCAAGGACGATAAGGAGAATAGGTGTGCTCCCAAAGCTTGGTTCTTGGACGACCGGGATAGGAAGACAATCTTCTGTTATAAGTTTTATTCGTAACGTATTGCATAAATACTTTATCACAACGACGATAAGTTTTCGTAACACTGTTATTTTACCGATTTCCAACATATTCTTAAGGAAGTTTGAATATGTCCCTTGTTGATCTTCAAGAACCATTCCATCATTGTGGCATATCCGAAGTAGGCGTAAATACAGAAGCGATGTGAGAGACCTCTTGTGTCTGAGGCTACATTGTGGCCACCTCTTCTCAGGAATTCCTATTCATGCCCACAAACAGGCACGGACCTTTCACTCTTTCATAGACGGCCCCATACGCCACCGGCGGGACTCGCATTTTGAAACCTTCCCCCCTACACCATCTAGGCAATATCCATAGATTGTTGGTCTTCGCACCTCTTTCCTCTCTCGACCTCGCTGACACAGACGTCAAAGTGCCCCTTCTTTCCCAAGATGCTATCATTCACAGAGAGCAACACCGAGCGTAGTGTCGACATACTCAAACAACTTATTTCGTCGCTCCTTAGGAATCTTGGGCAGTATATAGTAACTAAGATACTGCCTGTGTAAATATACATTGAAGTCTATGTTAGAGGTGTCCGATTAGATCAGTTACAGCCAATCCGAGTAAATTTCAAAAACAAATTACCAGCTACTACACACATAAGGGCTATGCATATTAATTAAGATGTAATATTTGAAGTGCATATGGGGAAAATTTAATTAAATACGAATTTTAATTGGTTCTATTTCTTCTTTTTCTCGAGGGTCGTAAATTTCTCTTTTTTTAAACTAAATTTTAGACAAACAATATTTACTACTCTATAATGAGGAGTAATTCTACTTTTAAATTACTTGCAGTAAAAAAACCTATTAATTCTTGACTCATCTCAGGACAAACAATGTAATGCAAGCGTTGGAACTATTAATGTAAACTCAATACGTTTTATTTGCAGCCTTATTTATCTCTAACTTGCGAGGTTTTCTCCTTTGAAGTGGATAATTTACTTTATTTTTACTTAAAAGCAAAAAAACAATAAAATGATATATATATATAAAATAAGAAAGCCGCTTGAAAGCAGACAATAACATGGCTGTTAGCAAACCAGAAGCATGGTATTATATGACCGGCACAAAATACTTCCTCAAGCAAGGACTTGATAGAAAAAAATCTTGAGAAGTATAAAACGCTCCAATTAATATCTAAGACTTCATTTGAGGTAGAAAGTTCGTCACTCTCGGTCAAAGATTTTTTATATCTAGGACTTTATTTGAGGTAGAAAGTTCGTCAATCTCGGACAAAGGTTTTTTATATCTAGGACTTTATTCGAGGTAGAAAGTTCGTCACTCTCGGCCAAAGGTTTTTTATTTCTTTAATAACTGCTTCTTGTTAATTAGAGGAAAGAAGAGCAAGAAGTGACCAATTCATAAAAAATGAAGTGACTAATTATAGGGAATTGAGAAACTGCTGCGAGTCGTAGACAAAGAAGAAATTAGACCAGTGTTTCGTAATTTTCTTGTAACAATGAGCACTTATCCGAGGGAATGTCTCTGTTAGCTCTGGAACATTCAGTCTCCTATGAAATTACAGTAGTTGACCGACGAAGGGGAGTAATACTGTGGGAAAAATGGGACATAATACACAACTTACTGTATGTTTTCCTTAATCTCTCAGTTATACATACGTAAATCTCCAACTTTTAATTATATTTCTTGTCTTCTTATTTTTTTCCCACTAATTTCCACAATCATTACGAGATACATTCATGTGATGGCATGACTTTAGAAATAGTGATTTACTACCAATTCAACGAACGAACTCAAAAAGTTGAATACTACCAAGTCAAAAACATACTTATACTACGTATTATTCACCTAAAGTTATTCAAGGAGACTCTAGTTAGTCCCAGAATAATTTTTTTCTTCTTCTTCTTCTTTCTTCTTCTATTATATGTGTGTATTTGCAATTGTATCTGCAATCTTGAAATAAAAAGGTCCTTCATGCTGGAGCTACGTAAGCTTAGAAGATATCCTATCTGAGAGATAAAGATGAATAACATCTTAAAAGTCGTGAGAAGCAATGAGCGTATAACGAATGACCACTTAACCCCAATCGATACTTCGCCCGAAAGTAAGACTGAGGAAATTAAACAGTCGTCGTAGTTATATTCCCTATTATCTACCTCAATAAGAGTTTTCCGTAAACGTGGTCTTGATAACTATTTTCAGAAAATTTTATTTCACCTATTATATTGTACAATTTTTTTGTCATTCAATTAAAAACGAAGTTTAACTGATATTTTGGATTTTAGAGCACTTACAAGCATATATATATATA
>KZ807442.1:43545-66225 GCA_000696205.2 Oncopeltus fasciatus
TCGTTGTCCATACTGTAGGAATTATATATATATAGACCATATTTTTAGTATCTCCTAGTCGGATCGGTGAAAACCGTTGATGTATTTTTAAAGTGAAGTCATTAAACCAAACAATACTTACTCTTAAACTTCCGAAAACCATGATTGACATTGGACAAGGAGGTTCAAGGGCTTATAAATAGAGGGACTTAAAAAGTCCTAATTTTTATTCTTTTTTTTTATTACAATTCCTTAATTAACGAGTGGAGTTTCAAATAATGATAAAACTTCTAGGCGTATAGCTGTTATATCATAAATTACTGTCATTGAAAGTTTCTGCTTTGTGGGTTTTAGGCAAGTACGCATCTATTGAAGGAAGTAAATTTTAACTAACCTTACTGACAAAATACTGTACGTAAATATACGTAAAATACATTTCAAACCGGAATTAAATAGTGAATTAAAACTTTATGTCTGTCCATAGAATAAAAATAAATACAAAAAATAGAATTCTAGTTAATTTTATTTGTTAATGCTAAGTAAAATAATTCCCAATTATATTTCTGGCGAAGTTATTTAGCGGAAAATCAAATTATTTATAAACACATCTTGAAAATGTTTGCAGAAGCCAAGAGAATTTCAAACGCACTTCACTGTTGGACACGAGACCTGAATCAATGAACAGCTGGGAAAAAATATTAGGGGTTTTCGATATTGCGATTCCTCACCTTCTTTTGTTTCTTTTTAAACTTACTTTTTTTGTATTTTTTTTTAATTCTTTAACACACTTTATTTTGATCAAGTTCTTTTAAATTTAATAATTTCTCTTAATGGATAATGTATGACCTAAATTTTAAATATTTACGTTTGTCAATATATATATATATGTATATCTATACACCAATAATTGAACTCGCTTCGTCAAATTTTAAATATAAATAACTTCTTTGGAAGGAGTATTTCGTATAAATGATTCAGGACTTAAACATTAGAAAATACATTTTTCAACAACCATGTTCTATAAATAGAGGACATAAAATTAATAAAAACAAAAATATTGACAATTATACAATTTAGTATTACTCTAAATATCCACTTTCAACTTCTCATAAATTTTATCCAAAAATAAATGCATACAAAGCTTTTATGAAAAAAATTATTTTATTTCATTTTGTTTTTAACCTTACATTTTAATTTTTTATAATCTCCATTAAGGGATCACTAAAAGCTATACACTTTTTATTCGACTATAAGTTGGCTTAAGGCAAGAAATAAAATTCTATATTTGAGTGTTTTGCATATTCGAGATGGAAAATTTATTTAAAAAANAGGATCAGTGAAGGTCTGTAACAAATTTTAAAGAAAGTGGGAAAAAAAAAAAAAAATGTTCAACGTGAATAGCTTGATCTCCTGGAAGGAAATATTTTATGAACGCGAGGACATTGAGTAAGGCTTGAGGTTGGAGAACAGCTCCACACCACATATTTGGGCAGCTTGTAGAAACCTTCAGTATTCCGGAACAATTTTCGATCACTTTAAGGAAAAAAAAAATTACATGCCGGCCACGGTGATCTGCCAGCCATTAGTCCATGTCAGCCATGTAGCTTTGAGGCCACAACAGGAATTATACTACTAAATTTCCATTCTAATTTGCTTCAGTTCTACCAAAATCTATAGTTTTATAAGTCAGGGATATAGGTTGATAATGTTGCCTTGTTAATTTTATTTCTTCACTAAAATTGTAATTATAAATACCCAAAAGCCCACTAAGCATATGCTGATTGAATTTATTTCGAGGTGCTTACAATACTAATTACAATAAAATTATTATGGTGTTTTAGTATTGTTTTTATGCATTTAGGGCGAACAGATTAAAATTAAAAACATAATTCAAAAGCTGAAAATGTTAAGCCTGGCTATAAATATTTGCAGATTGCCTGTAAGGAAATCAGACAATTTGGATTGATACCATGACGCCGTAATAAAGTTAAACATGGGATATCAAGGTGTAAAATTTATTTTCTTAATTTCTCATATTTTATCCCTAAGTAATATTTCGGTGAAAAATTCATATTGAGGAATATATTAAATTTTTATTTGGAACATCAAGCGTTGAACGGACCCACTGGCTTTTAAAATAAAAAGAACGACTCGTCATTAAGGCTTATATATAATGCTACCTATTTTTAAAAAGCAGTCCTTTTATAAAAATGAAAAGACAAAAAAGAATTTGGTTTTTAAATTTGAAGAAACGAGGCAATTTTACGCTGTATGTATATACAATGTATATATATGAGTGTGTTTTATTTTCAGCAGTCTCAATTACTCACTTCGGATTCATAGAGAATCGAAGAAATTTTCCGAAATTCAAGTTATGATACCAGAGAAACTTTATCATTTTATTGTACATGAGAGAAATATGTTAATATGAAAGGATTTAGAGAGTTACGGAAGATGTGAAGGGTTAACAGAGTAATCACGGATTAGATATTACGACATTGTGTGGAGACCGATTCGAAGAGCGAGTCCAGTCTGAGATAGCTCTTGTCATCACGGTCCTTTTCACATTTTCTGGAAGACAGACGGTCACTGTTCGCCCCATACCAGGGTGGCGATCATCATCTCCTCGTCAGAAAGTGATTATTAGTTCCGGCGTGATAATCACAGGTGAAACATACCGCCGTGTGGAGTAAGCCCCAATAAATTACCTTATTGATTTGACAGCTAAATCTAGCCCCCCCTCTCTGTTCTCGCTTGTGTAACGGGTGAAAACTGAATCACTCCCATAATATGTCATCTTATGTGAGCGTAGCATGATCGCTTGATATTGTAACACTTTTATATTCTATTCCTGGAAAAAAATCTGTATTACCCCAGTGTGGATCATAAAAACTTATGTGGGATTCGGTGACGGATCTTTAACGTAAAAATCAATCTAAACGATTATGTAAGTTAGATAATAGGACAATTTATGGTTTCAAAAAGAATATTTTATTGTCTGTTCAAATAATTTATTTTATCGGATCAGATATGATGTAGTTACCGTAAAGCAGGAGTCTCTCTCTCTCTCCCCTCATTACCCCATTTACCAAGGTGAATTCGGGAGAAATTCCTAAAATGGCTCGTAGATGGCAAGCTCCACAGAATTAGAGACAGGTGGTGCCTGATTTGCGAGGACACTGTCTCATTCTGTACGCCATAGAATCGTTAAATTCCCACAACTAGCTATCGACTACCTCAAAATAGAACCTCCTTGCAAGGGTCATTGTAGTAGTCCGGTAAATGGCACCTTGGTGTTAGGATGCACCCTCAAATTTATTCAATAAATGTTTAGGATTTATCAGATTAATTTTCATGGAGCTTATAAAAAAGATCAATAAGTTTTTCTTTTATATAGATTATATTTTATAATTCTATAGCCAAATTTCCAATATCCATCGGAGCTTTATATATGCGAAGGACAGTGAAAAGCTGTAAATCTGAAACGATTGAGAACTTACCCACACTTACGCTTACAGCATTAAAAAAAAAACAAAAAAAACTTTGTTGAAGTAAATTTCGATTAATATCTTAAAAGCCAAAACGTCCGTCATGCATGAGCAACGTAAACTATACAGATAACCCAAGTTCATTAGGAAGGCCATGATTTATAGTGCCCGAATGAAACATTGCTTTTGAAGCTCAGCCATCGTATTTAAGTTTGTAAATATCTTTCTAAGATTAAGAAGCTTATTTTGCATAAATGTTTTAGATTTTAGAGAATTAGATTTTTCATCGATTACGTTTTACAAGCTTTTCCACGGCTCAAAAACGATTTTAAAAATAAGGGCTTCATGGCGACATAATCTTAAAAATTCTAAATTTTTGTCTTCACTTAAACCCCTCTCCCTTTCATCTGACTTCAACCAAAATGGATTCATTTAACAATTTGTAATAAAAAGTCTAAAGTATTTCATTCACAATTGTATTCACACTTATTATTCTATACAATATTTAAGAAATATGGACATCTATCCTTCAATTTATGAAAGCGATTCTCATTCTTCTCATAAGTAGGATCAGTGAAGGTCTGTAACAAATTTTAAAGAAAGTGGGAAAAAAAAAAAAAAATGTTCAACGTGAATAGCTTGATCTCCTGGAAGGAAATATTTTATGAACGCGAGGACATTGAGTAAGGCTTGAGGTTGGAGAACAGCTCCACACCACATATTTGGGCAGCTTGTAGAAACCTTCAGTATTCCGGAACAATTTTCGATCACTTTAAGGAAAAAAAAAATTACATGCCGGCCACGGTGATCTGCCAGCCATTAGTCCATGTCAGCCATGTAGCTTTGAGGCCACAACAGGAATTATACTACTAAATTTCCATTCTAATTTGCTTCAGTTCTACCAAAATCTATAGTTTTATAAGTCAGGGATATAGGTTGATAATGTTGCCTTGTTAATTTTATTTCTTCACTAAAATTGTAATTATAAATACCCAAAAGCCCACTAAGCATATGCTGATTGAATTTATTTCGAGGTGCTTACAANAACAATATCTTACAATTTATACCTAAAATCGAACAATATAGCTAGCTATACCTAACAATTTATTTATACCTAACAGTACGCCAAACACCACCAAAAATTTATACCTAACAATACCTCTTTCTTACAATTTATACTTAACAATACCTCTTTCTTACAATTTATACCTAACAATATGCCTAATAATTTATGCCTAAAATATTTTTTGTTTAGGCTTTTTTTTTCAAACTGTTAATCTGTTTTTGTTGCAGAAATTGGCCCAGATATAATAGGTTTTTAAGATAACCCAAAATTAAACATTATTGTACATTTGTTGCTATTAGAGTTAGAATAGGGTTTTGTAAAACAGAAAGCTGTAAAATGTAATTCTGTCATTTATTTTATTTAACATTTATAAAAAATTTTATGAAAGAAGATGACTTCAAAATAAACTTGGGATGAGGGATTTGATTATCAAGTTTGATGAATAAACGAATCTTGAATTAAAGCGACAATTTTTTATTTTCTCAATAATATATTCAGCTGAAAATTTTTTGCAATAAGTTGGGATTAAAAGCTATTTTTATGTATTTCGGTTTTAAAAGGACTTAAAATCAGATAAGTCAATTAAAAAGTAAACAAATAATTTAACTTTAAATAATTGTTTAACTCATTAAAAAACATGCTGGATGAATTCAAAATTTGTTTTGAATATTCAATAATGCCTACTTTTTTAAAACTATATGGTACTTGGTAAACCAATATTTTTCTTCGTATTTTTAATATTTATTTGTTTAAATCATTAGGTATTCAATAAAATATTTATTTTTGGTGATCACACTGTTAAAATGTATTCTTTTAGATATATTAAACTTAAAGTACGTACTATTAGATGATTTTAGTTGGGGTTCGGTCAAGGTAGTGCTACTTTGACCGAACCCCAACTAAAATCATCTAATATTAATATCTACGGTCAAAAAACTCTCCATTTGAAGTACGTGCTTCTTGCAAATAGATATGTGAAGTATGTTTCAAGGTTTAACCACCAAATTCTTGTTTTATTTGCAATAATAACTATTCAGTTGTACACAAAAAAAATTTGGCCCTTCAGAAAAAAAGTCAGGCGCATTCATTTTTTAAAATAAATTATGGATACATCTTAAATGCGTAAATTTACAGTTAAATGTGTGCTATAAAATTTATTAACATTAATTTAATCTTTGGTTTTTGTTTTTATCCCATAACTTTATCATTAATTGAGGAAATATATGCTTGCCTAATAAAATAACATAAATAATAAAACGAGATTAGGATTTTAATTCCTATTAATATATTATTTCATAAAGATACACTTTTTAATAAGAGATATCATAATGGATCATTATTTAAGACTTTTCCTCGAATTACGGAACCCCCTGACTGATAAGGAGATATCGAGAAGTTCTCGATTTTAGCTTTCTTTTCGCCCAATCACATTACGTAAATGTCAGTTACTTTTGCTAACCAGCCCTTCCTGACCTATACTTATCACCTGTAGATAAGGGAGAATAATCTTCTGAGTTGTTTCAACTGAACTGTTCATTTTATAAATCCGTCATGAACAAATTACTTAAACTAAGCAGATTTCCCATGNAAAATAAAATAAATAAATAAATTGTAAAAAAATACTCATTCTTAAAATTTCATAAAACGTACCATTTTTATGCAAACATATATTTTTAAAATGATAGAATATTGGAAGAATAAATAATTGCACAATGTGAAGAAAGAATATTCTTCCATAAGAACAGAGCAATAAAAAGGAGGAAGAAATTAACCCATTTTATGCTTGTTTTATACTTTTAGTCAGGAAACCGCTCATTAACTCTTAATCTACCGTTCAGTAGGTATAATTAAAGATTAAACTGAGAATTACATGAATAATAATAGGGAATTTTTCTGCATTTTCCTCGGAGCAGGTCTCTCGCCTACTTGTCTATGGGCCGACGAGAAGAACATGGATGGTTTACATAAGAGAGCATTACAATATTCTGTACCGATTTTGGATAGACCGTAATCTTGCGGTGGAGACACCGAGGTCAGAGTCAACTGTAACGTAGGTATACCCGGAGGCAGTTATTGAAAAACCTTTGTGGTTTTGTGGTGATACGTAAAAAAATATGTAAAGTAAATTTTCAAAAGACTACACAAAGCAAAATTATTTTTATGGGGACTACAAGACTCACCTCGAGTATTCAGTCATCAAAAATATATACCTAAATATTTTATATTTTTTCTTTTGAAAACTTTTTCCATTATACAAGTAAAATGAATATTTTAATAAATGTATGTATAAGAATTAGTTTGGGTATAATAATTTGTCTCTATTCTATTTGTTAGAAATTTTGAAAATAACTAAGCCAAATTCTCTATTTTAGCTTCTTCCAAAACTTTGATGAAGAGATCGAAATTGAAATTTGTAATTTCTTTATAATCACTTTTTTTTAAAAGAAAAAATTCATATTAGAAAGCGCATAATGTACTTTTCAAACTCTGAACGAGTGTAATATTTTTACGAAAATCAATTAGAAATAATATATTCAGAATATAATATATTTAGTTGAGTACGTTTCCCTCCTATTTTAAAAGATTAAAAAAACAAAATCCCCCCAGGGCGCATTTTTCTGCAATTCGTGGGATGAATTTTATCACTGATTGAAAAGGGATGAGGAGGCATTGAATAACTATCAGTATCCTCGACATTACTAGTGTCTAGTAAAATTTGATAAGACATAATTGGTGTAATATTTATTTTTTTAAGATTCATAATCCATTCTATGATTAGGGGCATATTTATGAATATCACTAAGAGGGTTACTCTTACTTTTCCCTTCCCAAGCGCCATTAAGCCAGGCTGACGCCTTCATTATGACATCATTTTGACGTTATCCCTTTCGTTTTTTTTTAGTCTTCTTTTTAAAGAATGTACTAGGTTTCTCTCCTTTTTAAATCATCTATAAAGAATAATAAATAAGAAATCAATTATGTCACGCTCCACCTTTGTGGCGGTCTTTCTTTATCAATTAAATCGAAAAAAATATATGACATTGTCTAAAAGGAATTTTTCTTGAATTTTTTAATTTTTTAAAACTTCTTTATTTTAATTTTTATAAATATTATTTTTTTTGGTATTTAATCCCACGTAAATTTTAACAATTTTTAGTGCAAAGGAACAGAATAAAAAATCTAACTGTCCCAGCCAGGACTCAAACCTGGATCTCCTGCTATCCGGGCCGGTGCATTTTCCATTTATTTATTCCATTTATGCTAATAGTGAAAGTCTAACTTCCGAGTTAGATGAATATATCTTCTTATGCTCAGAAGAGACGATATATTTGCCTGCCCCGGAGGTTAGACTCTCAAAACCAGTGCGGGAAATTTAATAACTTATCAGACTTGTCTCGGTAGCAAAATTGGCAAATGCACCGGCCCGGATAGCAGGAGATACAATTAGGTAGTTCTGGCTGGGATATTTAGATTTTTTATTCTGTTCCCTTGCACTTAAGATTCTTTTTAATTTTTTTTCATTTTTTGGACGTTATACAAATTTGATGTTTTGAAAGGCAGAATCTTCCATTGAGGACAGCGGCAGGTCATCTATATCTAAAAATGGGTTTATTTCTACACTTCAGAATTTTCTTTTAAAAATGATAATTGTTTTGTTTTTGTTTTTTCTGTGAACTTAGGGAATTTTGTTGTTTTCACTCTCTTTAAAGTCCCTATATATTAGACTCGTTGTCAGATGTGTATTATATTTATCTGTGCTTTTATTGACTTATCGCTAACTATTCACACCTCGAATTTAGCCTAGCATGCCAAGTCATATTGACAAATACCTAAAGGCGACTTCACGTATACTTCATTTATGGATACATTTTTCCGGTATGGCCTTCGAAAAATATTCTGTCCTGAGAATATGCTCGGCCAGATACACAGTAATGTACTTCCTTACAACTAAATATTTATTTTTAATTCCTAACCTATGTTTATGAACTAACCGTTTTTTTGTTTTTTTTTTAATAATTGGTTTTTTTTTTTTTTTATGTTAAGTTTAACGTTACCTCTTTGAGGGGAAAGTTAAATTTTAACCTTTAATTCAATTTCCTCGTTGAATGAATTTTTGATTAGCATGTCTTAAGGCAACAAAACGTGAGCTAAAACTCTTATCGTCTGACTGGCTTTGAAATAAATTATACAAACAAGCTTGACCCCGAAAAGCACATCATAAACATACATGTTGACCACCAAAAGTACGTGTGGTCACTGTGGAGGTCGTTGTCCATACTGTAGAAATAATCCCATACCCCAAAAGGGTAGCCCAATTCTTCCCCTTATCTGACAAGACTGATCTTGATTCTCAACGAGATAGTTCACAACGCCTTCTGAATATGTATTTATGAAAATAACATTTAGTCTCAGAGTAGTTTATTCTTTTAAATTTTTACAACGTGTCCTTCCATTAAAACATGTCATTAAGTCTAGGGTTTGTTTTTTTTTTCTATCTAGTGGGCGTATTGGTGTTATGCTTAGTTTAGAGTAATGAAACCCATATGCACGATTGTTTATTAATAAAAGAAATATTAATTTTATAATTAATAAATTATAAAAATGAAATAAATTATAAATTATTGTTATATTAATTTCTCTAATTTTAGGAGTTACACAGCGAAAGTGAACAATTAACAGTGAGGGTTTACCTGTACGGTAAATTTTAATTTTTAAAACTCAATAGAGATTTGTTTAAGGATAAAAGATATATTCTATAAGTGTGATAATGACATGGTATGCTCAAATGCAAGTATTCATTAACTACGTTTACTTTAGTTAGCTCCTGACGAACTTTTTTCCTTGGAACCTCTATTAGATATTTTACTCAGCCGACCAAGATCAAGTTAACCCATCATTATCAGGATATAAATATTTTAGTATCTCTCCACCTTCCATGTTCTGGGTATATTTGAGAAGGTAGCGTAAAGAGAAGCAGAGTAAGATGAAGAAGACAGGCCGTCCACCGCAAGGCCAGTCATCGTCCACGCGCGTCTTCTTCCTTCCTGTTCCTGCAGTGACACGCCTGGGTTTTTTCTATCTCCCAGTCGAGTGGGATATGCTTTGTACGCTCTCTACCCTATCAGCCGGACACAAAGAGAGCTATTAACCCCCCCCCCCTCTTTTTCCTAGGCCTTTTGTTGTTACCATCGCCAGCTATGAAGGTTCTTCTTGCTCGTGGTTTTCGTCAGGTCTGCATGTACTCTTGTGGTAAAGCTTTTTGAGTTGGGCTGAAGCTTCTCATTCCACACGACGGGTATCCCCTTCTTACTTTGATTCCATTCATATAATTTTGTATATTTATCGCTGGAAAAAGATGTGTCTTGGGTTAACCCTATCATGGGGTTTCTTTCAAATAGCGCTTAAGCAAGACAACATATCAAAGGACCAAAAGAAACTCAGAAATTTAGGAAGAAATTTCAAAGGCATCTCTATATTCTGTTGTTGTTCACAAGACGATACATAAAACATATATGCACCATTAAAACATTGACTTTGTCTGTCATTTTGACAAATGATGATATAACAGCAACACCCGAATTCCTCTAGACAAAGATTTTTTTCCAGAAAGAGGGCTTTCTGATACATCTTGTTCATCTGTTTAACTTTTATGGCGAAAATTTCCCGTACTCCTTATGTCATGATTACTACATAAATCACCCCTCCACCCCCCCTCCTCTACACACACGCACACATATACATACATAAAAATAGGAGAAAGAGGAAGGGCACCCCCCGTCAAGAAGGACAGCAATTTCCCTGTAAATTTGGAAATACAATGTGTGTTTGTTCACAACGCTCTTTTTAATGTTGTATAAACTGTGGTCTAATTCATTCTTTATTGGGCCGATAACGAACAACCCGCGTTCGTATTTAAGGCGACATGACAAATTTAATTTGCTAAAAGTGAATATTGTGGTCCGTAGACTGTTGACAGAAATGCTCATAAGCACATACGTATTACATAGTTATTTATGGACTAATAGGTAAAATACTTGTTAATATCGGAAATTAAGAGTGGTGTTATTGGTCACCTTCTCTCCTCATGTGATTGACATTGAATGTCATTTTTTTGAATTCATTGTGGTGATCAAATTACAAAATGTTTTAATTTAACAGAATCTAATAAATAAATAAATAAAAGTTTAATAATAAGTATCGGAAAAAAATAACGTAAAATATTTTTAACAACCTGTCAAGGAAACAATCCCGATAGCTAAATTTATTAGAAATTAAGAAGAAAATTAAGACAACCAAACGAATTGTTGTGTATGGTTTCTTGTTGCATTCAATTTTATAAGCTAATTTGCAAGTCATATAATTTCTAGCTTATATCGGAAATAGTATATGTGCGATACATTTAGTCATTACCCTAGGTATCTTTCGAGAGATGGAAGTTAAGTTGGTTTCTTTACCTGTTGTGCCCCAAGCCTCTGCCCCTCGCCAAGGAAGGAGCAGGGCAGAAGAAAGGAGTCGGACTCTGCTGAAGATCGCAAGCCTTCTGGATGGACGTAATTAGAGTGGGAGCCTTTCTCTTCCCGCCATGTCAGTCGCGCTTGTAAGAACTGCGAGTGAGGGTAGTCCGTGAACTTGGGGAATGTCGAGCTGGATTAGGTAAGTCCCTGCTTTCTGTGGGGGACCTTCTTCTGCAGCTCGAGGGAGGTCCCGCCACAACTTCCTTCCATCTATTAGAGGTCCTGCAATACAACCCAGGATTGTATTCCTTTTTAAGTTTGATATTTTTTTTTTTACAAGCATACTATTATTATTTTATAGTTTGCATAGCTAAGACCTCGCTAAAAAAAAAACGTTCTTTTTCTGTAAAATTTGTTTTGAAATCGCAAACTGTTTACTTAAGCCGGAGCAGTTTTATAAATAAACTATTAGGGGTAAATATACTGATTTATTGTTTGAAACTGATTTTATTTTATTTTCCACAAATTCCTTTTAACAATAATTCAACTCAAGTATTATTGAAATACTGGTATCTTTTATATAAAATGTTGATAGTTTAAATAGGAAAATATTGAAAGAATGAATAATGGAAATTCGAAATAATCCCCTGACCTCTGTAGCCTTAGCTAACTATTCACTTTGATACTATGTCAGACCGATGTGTGAATTCTAGTCTGCTACTTCAAGCGCTCGTAGTTCTTAAAATATAATTCGGTATTTAAACATCACCCCAAAAAGTAATTGGTTTACTTTGATTCTCGAAATCGAGAGGGGAAAGAGAAGGGAGCTTTAGGAGAAGACAAAATTTTAAAAGCAAATCAAAATTAAATAATTTAAAGTTTTAATCCTAAAATGTATAAAAGTTTTAATAAAATACATTTAAGTATTAAAAAATGTAATTATAAATGTTAAGCGGAACTCATATGCTGTTTTTTGATGAATTCAACATTGGCTGAATCGGCGAAGAGGGTTGAAGGTGTAAAATGAGTTTCAGGAAACCAAAATTAAAAATCAGTATAATAAAAGTTATTATCATTGTTTACTTTGTATTTTATAGAGAATATATAATAAATACTACACGTCAAATTCGATTTTGTTCGAAATTTTAGGGGTTTTTTTGTTGTTTTTTTGTAAATGGCATACAAAATCAAATTAATAATTAAACAAAAATTTGGAAAAATTAAAGTTTTAATACAATTTGGCAAGAGTCGATAATTTATTAAGATATACATTTTTTAATTATAAATTTTGTCTTCTCCTAGGACATAAAGTTTAAAAAAATATTAACTTTTTCTATCAAAAGAAAATATTTCCGTGTTTTAAAAATATACATTTAAATTAGATATATACCTTAAGCTTATACACGCTACGTAAAGAGGCGCGTTCTGAAAAACTCCTTTAGAAGGCGACTTAGTAAAAACGTAGGGACGAAAAAAAAAAAATTTCACTATTATGAGTTAAAAATGTAATGGGTATTGAAGCCACAAAAGAAAAGCACGAAGGAACAGAAATCTACTTTTGTGGAAATACTTTGGCGTAAACATTGGCCTCTATGAACGCTCTGTATTACTTATCTGAGTAATATTATACTTATTGTAGTAATTTCATATTTAATCTAATTATTATCTCAAATCAGTAATCAATAAAGGTTTCCAAAATAAGCTAATTGAATCTCGTCAAACCAATCATGTGTTAAACCAGGTTTGTAAGAATGTGTAAATGTCATTTTTTTTTTTTTTATGAAGATATCGATTTATCAAGAACAAGTAAACGAGCATTCAGAATTATCTTTCCTATTTTTCTTGTTAAGTGTGCTTTCAGATTCTGATATCTTTAAACGTTCTTTTGAAACCACATCCGTTCATATATTCATATGTTGTTTAAAAAAATATTTCAAAAAAGGATAACATTCCTTCGAAATATAAAAACGAATCACGCTCAAGATTTTAATTCCCCTTTCAAACCGAAGCCGAGCGCTTTCGGAACTATGCGCAGGATTCATTTCTAGCGATTGGGTATCTCTTGTATATTGGTAGAATAATTATAGAGGATATAGAGTACTGGAAGAAGGACTCGAGTCTTGAATATTTCTGAAGATAGAGCGAAGCATAGAAAACCAGCAGAGTCCCCTCCCTCTCCCTCTAACTCTCTCTCTATCTCTCTCTTTTCCTCCTCCCCCCCCCCCCTTCCCCTCAATCCAAACGACACACAAATAGCCATTAGTCATGAAAAGCAACCCCTCTCGGTACTAATTCAGCATTATAGCACATCCCACTACTATTGTTCGCAATGCACGTCTATGCACTAATTGAGCCCTGTTCACTTGTGCGCTTCCTACGTGATCTCGGTGGCTCTCCTAACTTTGTATGTTAATCCAATGGAGGCGCATACTCTACTTTCCCGTGGGAATGGTGCTATGGACCCCACAGACGGCCTCATCGCAGCTCGTGACAGGAATATGACACCTCTTGTCAGAACTCAAGCCTTATCACCTTGAGCCTGAAAACTGAAATTATTTCAGAAAAAAATTTTTTTTTTATTCTAGAAGAACTTATCTACTTGCATATAATGTTCTAACAATTTAGTTCTAGATATTAACGATAAAATTCATTATCTACATTTGAAAATTATTTAATTAAATAAATAAAATATATAAAGTAATTACTAGTAGTTATATTGGTTTAATGAAAAAGAGAGAATTTATATGATCAAAAATTAAATCGTTTTTATTTTTGTTGGTAATCGAGTTGTGAAAAATATTTGATTTCTAATTAGTGTAAAATGTAGTTTTCTAATGTTTAAAGCCTATAACAATTTCACGAATAACGCTTGTTACAGAAGAAATATACGAATGTAACAACCTACGATGAGCACTTCACCCACCTTCCAATAAATAATAAATTTTAGGCTCATTGTTCTTTTCTAGTAAAATTAATACAGCCATTTACTCTCATCTTTATTAGAACAAGGGAAATCTGCTTAGATTACGCAGATCTTGCGTGACGGACTTTTTCTTTTAGTATCTTCAATAAGCTAAAACAGATCAGATAGAGAGGGGGCGCCAGGCTAGCTCAGGGGATCCGTACGGGTCTCGCAATCCTGACGCCGCGGGTTCAAATCCCGCCCAGGTCAATCTTTTATTTATAATATAGAAGGTTGTCCTGAGCCATGGGTGTTTAAAATAGGGTGGCAACCTGTAGATAGCCCCTCCCTCCAATGACCCTTAGTGGTTGCAAGGGAGGCTAACACAGAAAAAAAAAAAAAAAAAAAAAAAAAAAAAAAAAAAAAAGATCAGATAGAGGAATTATGGTAATTGGCCGAAAGAAGACTTTCTCCAGGGCTTAACTCGAAGTGTTATTATCTTATTAATATTATTTTTAGTTTTCCATGTGTATAACAACGTGATACATACAATTAATGAGATTTGCGGTTTTGTTTGTGTGCAAGCATTGCTAAACGGAGGGTTTTGTTCTCATGCCTTTGCAACCCAGGTTCTGGGTTATTCTGCTAAAAGCTGATCAAATGTGGTAAGCGTCCGCCAAGAATGGCCGTACAAGTCCACTATACGGGTATTTCCAAACCCTTTGTTTGAAACTTTCGTTTGTTCGATAAGATTGGACCTTTCTTGCGGACTAGTAGGTTTCAATATACTAAAGGCTATCTCTATTTGCTTTGTACGTACTGTCCAAACTCACTGACAAAATCCCAATCAGTTTTTGTTACATTTTTCACAATTAGGTAATTCAATTACTCTCTAAATTTCATCTAAATTATTTAAGAAAATACTTGGTTGAAAGGGAATGGCCTAAATTCGACTCCATTTTATAGACGTTTTCTATCTTGTTTCTATTCTATACTAATAAAAGAATAGCTATTTCGCGAAACATAGGAGTAAACCACTGAATAACGTCAGAAATGTTGAAGATTTGCTTCAAAACTGTTTTAAGCAAGCTATAATACAGAAGTTCAACTCATCCGATATTAAATTTCTATTCCTGTTTTTTAGAATTCTTTAAGTCTTACCATAGCAATTTAATTAAATAATAAGGGATTATTAATGATATAGAAATAAAGAAAAGGGATTATTAATGAAATAAGAAATAAATTATTTATAACAACTTTTCATATTTTTAACCTTAGCACTTGTCTTTTCAATTTTGATTGAATGTAATTGGGCTAAAATGGCTGACTAAGATTTTCTTTTTAGCTTTGTCTTAAATTTTCCAGCAGTCAAAAAAAAAAAGTATCGAAAAAAATTATTAGTTTTTTTTCCCCTAATAAAACCAAATATTCTATATACGGCTTTAATACCAGGTATGCAAGTTTAAAATGTCGTTTATTTCTTAAAATATATACACAGTAATTTAAAAAAAAAGTATAATATATTTTATTCAAAGTACTGGCCCTCGCTTTCTACACATTTTGTCCATCTCTCGGGCAATATATGGATACCATTCCAAAAGAATGCTTCATCTTTATTTGAAATCCATTCATCGAGCCATTTTCGTACGTTTTCGAAATTGTTGAAGTGTTGCTCCGCCAATGAGTGTCCCATCGATGAGAAGAGGTGATAATCAGAAGGCGCCAGGTCAGGTGAATACGGCGGGTGGGGTAGGAGTTCCCAACCAAGCGAAGAAATCGTTTCCTTAGTCAATCTGGCTGAATGTGCAGGAGCGTTATCATGCTGAAGAATGACTTTGGCGTGCCTGTGAGCCCATTCTGGGCGTTTTTCGATCAATGCGTGACTCAAATTGATCATTTGTTGTCGGTAGCGCTCGGTATTGACTGTTTCGCCGGGCTTGAGAAGCTCGTAGTCGATTTGGTCGATTTTCTCGTTTTTGATCAGTAACATCAAAATCACCACGTTTGAAACGTTGAAACCAACGTTCACATGTCTTGACGGTTGGAGCAAGATCGCCATAAGTCTCAACAAAAATTCGATGACATTCAGATGCCTTTTTCTTTTGATTAAATAAGAAAATCATGACATGCCGCAAATGCTCTTTATTTGGCTTAAAATTAGACATTTTTAACACCAAAGAAAGGTATGATACGTCCACGTAAACGACTTAAAAACAACTGACTTTTGTAAACAAATGACTAACAAACAAAATAGCGTTTAGAGATAAGCAAATCCTTCAATAGGCTAAGAGCGCATTCTATTGGAATTAAAACGACATTTTAAACTTGCATACCTGGTAAACATAATTTCATCACTGACCTATGGATTTGGGTATATTGAAGAAGATTAATTATAAATAAGCTTCCGCATTAGAAGTTGCTGTGTGATTAGGAACTCCAATTTTTCATTAAAATGAGTATAATATTTTATATAAGACTGAATGAAGAAATTTAATTTACAAGTAGGAGAGAACAGAGAGATCTATAGATATGAAAATAGCTTTACACAGGCTGGGAAGAGATAGTGGGTGAAGTTCTCACCCATCGAAGTTACATTCTCTAATTTCTCCGTCAACGAGCGCTTTTTGTGAAAATAATATTTATCATGAAAGTTACATATTTTTCTGTGCAATATGGAGATTATGTTCTCCAAAATATTTCTCAACTCAATTATCAACGAAAATATAACGATTTTAAATTTTTATCCCCCTAAGTTCAACCATAAATAATTTTTTTTAGGGATTTGCAAGGAAAAGTTTAAGTGCTAATAAGTTTCTATATTTAAAATATGAAGGAGTGCTTAACACTATAAATTACATTCCTTAAATCTTTTTTGTTTAATCTTATAAAATATAATAATAAAATTACAGTTTACACATGTTTTGTTATATAAATTTTATATTTATTTATAATAACGAAGATTTTATATTTTGGATTCGCTCTAAATCCCATCCCCAATAACAGATTTCAGACTCAGATTTCAAAAGCTTAAATACAAAACTTTTTTGCTCACGTGATCCGTTCGAGCCTCAAAATGCTCGATGCGGGTTCATATCCCTCCTTGGGCAAGCTTTTATTTATTTATAAAAGCTTGCCCTGGGCCAGGAATGTTTAGGATTAGATGGCAACCTGTAAATAGCCTCTCCCCCCCATGACTCCCTAAGTGGTTTAAAGGGGGCTAACAACATATTTTTAAAAAAGTGCAGCCAATAGAGCTTATACTGACATACTAACACTCATTTTATATATATATATATATATATATATATATATATATATATATATATCACGACGTCACATCTTGANNNNATTAAATAAGAACAGTTTGGATAAAAAGTTTAGTAAAACAACCAAAAGGAATAAAATTAAAGAGTTAACTTTTCGGGGATCTCTCGCCCTTCGTCAGTGAGAAGTGAAGTGAATATATTACCAATAGCTAATTCACTCCATAGTAAATAGCTTGATTATGGGAAATCAGCTATAATTACGATAGTCCCACACCGCGAATTCCATGTGCATTTGAGTATGTTTTTCTTTTTGTATTGAGAAAATAAGCCAATAAATTTCTCAATTATTTCAGTACTGATATAGTAAGTTTAAACAGATTAAACTAGTGAGCAAAATAATAATGTGGCTGACATTTTCTTGTTTCCTGGGGTTTACCATAGGGGAGGTCAGCGCCTGCCGGAATTCTAAGCATCACATAATTACTCGCTTGTGAAGCTAATTTTAATGTTCCTCCATGAGAACTCGAGTGCCGCACTTGAGAGGCAGAGAATATCTTCACACACTTACCATCACAAAAACAAAGGAAGCTATTATGCTGACCCCCGCATTAGAAGGGCTTCCTTGGTGGAAGTCCTTGGGCTCGAGGATCCTCTCCGTTTTCGCAGAGCTGGTGGAATTCAAGCGTCATGATTATCACAACAAGGGCAGGCCGACACTCTGATCCCATGCCTCAGGCCGACTACAAAACTATCAAGCTGTATGATCCCAATCTAAAGCTACAAGCAGATTTCCTATCATGTAGTCAATGTGTGACTAGAGCTACATAGTGATGAAAGTTTTCCTTCACTTACAATGTTGTAAATGTAAGCAATGAATACAGTATGATACTTAGGAAATAACGAAATCCTTTATCAGTTGGTTTCGTAGCAATTATAAGCTAAGTTTTAAGTTCCCCAGCAATATTGTTCTAAAACTGAAGTGAAAAAACAGTGGAATTCCGATTTGATACCTATGTTGGTAGATACAAATTTTTATCTATAAAGTTAAATGAAAACTTTATAAGTATGAATTTTTAAAATGAAATTTTGCTGCCTTTCATGTTCTAAAAAGCTAAATATTTTAAAACCTACTGGTTTTTGAAAATCTTTAATTAATGTAAATTTCTTGGTCTCTAGCACCAATACCGTATTATATGTAACACACCATATTGTATATAGCAGTAGATTTATTTATTTATGTATATGCTGCACTTATTTTTATTTAAAAAAGAATTGACGTAAGAAAAAAAAATCGTTGGGTAAAAAGAGTCCATAGCAAGATTTGAAAACCATAAAAGTAATAAAAAACTACAGTCAACATTTTTGAATTAATTAAAATGAAAATTGCATTTTTCGCTAAGAACGGAAAAAAAATTAGGCCAAAACTGTTTTGCTTAAAACAAAAAATAATAACAGCGTTTAAAATCCTCTTTGATGGTGTCAAATTATTTAGAAAAAATTTTGTTTTTCGAGTTCATATTGTAAGCCAAGATTTTTGCAATGGCCTAATTGTAATCGATACGCTGGAAAATAGCTATTTACGTTTTTTATTACCTATTTCCCTTTGATATTTATAATATTTTCAAATCAAAATTAATTGTTGATTCAATAAGTCATCACAAATAATTATATGTATGTATGTATGTATATATATAATCTTGGCCTATGAGAAATATTTTGAATAAGTTTCACGATCTTAAGCTGTAAAGTACTTCCGTATTCCCAATATTTGTAATTAGAAGTATGAACAATAGAAAATATTAAAGAAACTCTTTGATTTAAATTTGCGAAGGTCTTATCACAAGTCAGAATACCATTTGTGATGTTAAATTTAAAAAATTTTGATTTTTTTAAATTAATTCTCAAATGCAATATGCTTGTTTAGTATCTTAAATAATTGCCACAATAAGCTAACTGTTCTAATATTAATGATTTAACTGCTCTAATATTAACGATTTAAACACAACAACGAAAATTAATCAAAAACCTACTAATACAACTTAAAACAAATAATATAGTAACAATAGCTAATAATTAACTCAGTCAATTTATTAATTAACTAGAAAAAATAATCATTTAAATATTTTCCTAATATATAAAGTAATCATCCTTTAAGACGTCTTACAAGTTTTTAGAGCTATATTTATTTTACAGTAGATTAAATTATAAGTGATCGTTAAATTAAATTAGAACCGAATTCTACAAACAACAATATAGTATAGTGTCCATATGGTGTATTCCATGATAAACCCCCTTTTTTTTTTTACAATTTAAATAATCATATTCGCTTTATTATTTTGTGGGGACGGGGAGGATTGCCAATTTCGTTCTTCCTTTAACGCCTAAAAATAACCCTTAAAGAAGTAACTTATATTTTCCTTGCTTTCTGATAACATACGTTATTTACATATCAGCGAAATTACCTTTTATATCTGCAAATAACTGTATCAATAGATTTATATTTAAGTGTTAAATTCGATAACTTTTAAAAATCATAATTTTGAATCATTTGTACCATATTTTTCCACTTGTCACCTCATCAAGATTCAGATGTCAATATTATGAATTCTTCTAAACTTTTTTTACTGATAACTGCTGAGCTAATCTTGATTACTTCACTTTGATCATTACGTTAGGGGCCAGTGTTTAGATTAATTCTCTATTGTTCTCCCGTAGAAATCCTAATGAGACAAGGTGATTCGCATTGTCTTCTTCCTACTTAGTCAGCTGGGACTCGTTCTGTGCCCGGTCAGGTGGTACGAGGCCTCTGGCCCTCCAGTCACTCTGACGTATGCTGAATAAATCAGCTGTTGCCCTAACGAGAGCGTTGCTTTCGCCGGGTATTGTACACATGGAGACTGATAGTCCCCGGGCACAAAACACACACACAGCTGAGGGCTAATGTGTTCCCGGCAAATTTTTCACGCTCGAATAGAGCCACATGACTGCAAATCGTGCGTAAATATTGGCTTACCTTTCCCTCAGGGGCTGATTTCCGCGCGACATTCCACTGCCTCCTGTATTGTACTTTCTTATAATGTGTTATAAATTAACACTGTGTATTCAATGTTATCATAAACTAATCCAGTTATGAATTATTGTGGTATTATAATAAATTAAATGCCTTTCTAGCTCTTTAAAAACACTTTATTTCTTTACTTTAATACCTATTTTGCAATTTTATTATATCACTGCGCATGAATAAATAAATACGCAGTCATTTGTGAATGAATCATGTTTATGCAAGACTCATATGCGGTAATATAATTAATTCAGCTGGTTTCATTACAGGGGGAATTAAACAATATAAAATGCCTATTTTGTTCTTTAACATCTGAATAGAGATTAAGGAGTTCTGCCATTGGGCAGCTTCTCCATCAAGCGAAGTTTTTAAAAATTAATTTATACTTTAATATTAACCATCACATTACTAGATACAAACATATAGAAAGTAATTAATAATAAAGTTTAAAAAAAAAAATAAAAAGAAAAAAATACCTGAAATCGCAATAAAGGGAAAACAAAGAAATTGATTAAGAATAATTAATGAGAGGGAACAGAAAATAAAAAACTATCTGTCCTCGCCAGGAAACGAACCTGGATCTCTTGCTATCCGGGCCTCGCGTGCTGAATGAAGAGGGAATAGAGTGAGATAACTAGCCTGTCCTTGTAGTGTAATGGTTAGCACGCGAGGCCCGGATAGCAAGAGATCCAGGTTCGTTTCCTGGCGAGGACAGATAGTTTTTTATTTTCTGTTCCCTCTCATTAATTATTTATAATTTACGTGGGATAAATAAAACCACAAATAAAAATATTTAGAAATTGATTAAGTTGTCTCTAGGCCGACCGAGAGGCACTCCTCTCACTAGAGGCCCTCCTTGTTTGAAGTACCTTCCATTTCATGCGTCCTTCGTAAAGACTATATGAAGTATTGAAAAGTAACATTTTAAATATATTATGAATACTAAATGTATTTTTCCTAATACTAATACTGATAACGAAAATGACAATTATTCAATTGTATATTTATTTAAATTTATTCAACCAATGAAGTCTTTCGTTTTCAACTAAGAAGGAATTGGAACTATTATTTGTAAATTAAAATATAAATGCCTAATTAGGTTTCTCGTTTATAAGTTTTTCTATTTTAAGTTGTCAGAAGATCCTTTAAAACTTGATATTTAAATTCCCGAATATCTTGCTCAGTAATCATCATTGTAAAAATAATATATACATAATAAGTAACGAAAATATTAAAAGAAAGTGCACCTTACACCAATAACATTTATTTATTCTATTTAGTACAATTTACAACGAAGTTTTATTTATTGTTATTTAATACCAAAGTATTAATAATAACTACTAATAAGCTTTAATTTTATAATTTAAATTAGTTTATTCTGAGCTTCTCATACCCGACCTAGATTTCAGCCATTACTGGTTTAATAAAGAAGCTGAAATACCGAATTTAGCTTATTTATTTCAAAGATGGCACACTTACACACATATACACATGCACGCGCACGCACTCACACAGATATATATATATATATATATANTGTAAAAAGCTTTGTTATTAATAAAAATAAAATTAAGTTTTATACCATTAATATTCTATTTTGAGGAAAAGGCATATTAATTAATAATGAAATTGTCAGTGTTGGGCGTGATCTCTCTTTCTTTTTTTTTAAATTAGCATTTTAGTCTAGTTTTACTCCTGTGACTGACACCCACATCCCACATTCTATGTAATAACCTCGGTCATTTTGAATATGTTAAATAAACTAAATTCGGTATTTCAGCTTTATATCACTAATTATTGGAATAACTCGTTTTTAGTTGAGATCAGAAGAGATGAAGTGTGGGTCTATATGAAAGGATAACATTTATAATATTAATAACTTTCTTTAATCTGAAAAAGTTTGTAGAACAGAATAGGTTTAAAATCAAATTTTCTAAAATTTATCAACTCAACGAAAAACTCTTATTAAGGTAGATATTCAAGAATTTTTCTGTGGATGTATAGTGCTTAATCCATTTGGAGCATTTTTATAGAATATATTTATAGAATATTTATTTCTAATTTTGTTTTATAACTGTATAAATAAATTGGATAGAACGTATTTTAAAATGTAAAGTCTCGAGTACTCTTACTCTCTTTCAAAATAACTAATAAAATATAAGGAAACTATAAAAAATAATTTTCTACGTTATGTTTCATGGCTGTTATAAGTGTGTGTCTTACTGTATTTATTGTACGTTGTTAAGATTTTTGAAACTATCTCAGAAAGCATGTCTTTTAATGGTAAATGTTTAGTTAATTTATTTTTATCTCAAAACTTAGGAAAGCTATTTCAAATTGGTAACAAAATAAATAAATGTATTAGCATAAAAATTTAAAACTCATAAAATGTATTAAAAGTGCTGAGATTTTTTTTTTTTTTTTTTTTTTTTTTTTTTTTTTTTTTTTTTTTTTTTTTTTTTT
>KZ807442.1:94532-123376 GCA_000696205.2 Oncopeltus fasciatus
TATATATATATATATGGGATGGTATCCAAACAAATCGTTTCTTTTCTAACTTCCAGAAAAAATCATAATGAGCTTTTAGATTATAGTTATAATTTATGTTAATAATTCTAAAACTTCAAATTGGAGCATAAGTTCAAGGAGTGGACTTACAATTGCTGCTTCCTAGGCTTTTTGCGAGGGCTAACTTCGAGAGGAAAAACCCTGAGTTGAGGGGTTGGTGGTTGAGGGGGGGCAGATGTCTCCTCCTCCTCCTTGGGTGGGAGTGGTTGGGCTGGGGGACTCTCCCCAGGACTACTATTGGCTGATACTGTGGTTGAGCCTCCTGAAGAAGACTCAGCACGTTTGCCAGGAGGTGATGGAGGAAGGCCAGGAGGAGGACTAGGCCCCCGGCCCAACCCTGTTAAAAGGGGTGTCAGGTTCTTGGCTCCTTTCATCGGTGACCTATTAAAAAGAAAAAAATATATTACATAAATGTAAGGGTTTTTATAAACCATTAATAAAAAATCTACTTTATTTCTTCTTTAAAAAACAACAACAAATATTTAAGATTTTTTCAGGATTTGGGTATTTTGGGTGAATAGTCTCAATTTTTTATAGTGGTACACACATTTTTGTTAGCAGTGTTTCAACTATATGGAACAATGATTAGACAATAATTTAATTAACTTCAATAACTTCTTAACAACCAAATAAAAGCATAACACATATGATCAATTACAACTGCTATAAGTTAAAAGATCAATAAGTAATGAACCTGAGGTACCTGAAATTAAAGTAAAAAAAAAAAAAAAAAAAGTAAAATGTTTTTGAGGGAAAAGGAANAAAAAAAAAAAATTTAATGAAATATTAAAACACTAAGATAAACAAAATAAAATTAATTTTGAGGCAAGAATGCTTATACTCCTAAAAAATTATACAAACACAATTTAATGTTTTTTATTTTCCCATTTCAATTATCTCACTTACTCTAGAAAACTTCCTCTAAAAAACATTTAAAAAAGTCACACCAAACAGAGGCAAATTTATTATCTAGAACACTGAATTTCAACTAAGCAGGAAAAATAACAAACAATAATTCTCTATTTAGGGTCAAATTATCCTTCAATTTTTCATAACAACTATATTTTATTCTTACTAATCCCTACTTAAACTCCACATTAATTTAATGTTATATGGCGGCAGCAGTAGTAGAGTTCACAAAAATAATTCTTAACTACCAGACTAAACTTCCTTTTATTAGGAACATGCATTGATAATAATGAATTCAATCATTTTTAACAGAGAAAACGAACAAGAATAACACATAGAGACACTTTTTGCCGCTAACAGAATACATCGGTTTGACATACCGAGGTTTTTTGGGAAAACTGATGGAAGAAGTGACTAACCCTTCCGGATCTCTTTTTCTCAAAATACTTGGCCTAGGAGATGTGATCTGCTTCACAATGGTGAGCGGAACACCGGGCAGGTTCGCTGACGAAGGAACTACTGTTGAGTTTTCACTTACAGGTATTGTAACTAAAAAAAACAAAAAAAAAACATATATATTAGTCATGTATCATACTCAAGAAATTTTTTTATTGCAACATGACAATGCAGTGTCATTAACAAGAACTAGATTGTAGTAACTGTTATTTTAATACAGATTGATGATAGACTTTAATACCCATACTATTAGAATATTAATCAGATAGTATTTAAGAAAAGATTGTTTCTGACAACAGCTGCAATATATAGTAATCAAGAACAGGTGGGATTGAGAGTGCTATGAACACACAAAAGAAAAAAATCACCAAGAGTACATAAAATTTTGGGGGATTTTTCACCCTCCTCACTCATGAAGGATGAGAAATCCCCGAAAATTTTACTCTGTGATTTTTTCTTGTGAGTTCACTAAGCTCTATATCCCACTTGTTCTACTATATATATATATACATACTTACACCCACACAACTATTAATTTTCTTTATCAATAGATTATAAATTTTATTTGAATTAGTCAAAAACCTGTCTAAAATGAAATTGTGATATTTGAAGACATTTATTTGTTCCAGGAATATTCAAGACAATATATGAGTATAATCTAATTGCATAGTACTTGAAAATCCTTGGATAAAATAAATTGATAAAAACTCAAATTAAAATTTTTTTGGAAACTTCAACTTTACTTTTGGTAAAGAATAAAAGTACTTGTATTATGCCCTAAAGATGCACTGACAAATTCTCCTTTTAATATTATATGTTATATTATTACCCACTACTTATATATATAAAAAGACACATCAGTTCAGTTCTTGTGACTTATCTTTTGCATTCAGTTTAAAAGTCCTCATTTTTGTTAAATTTAATTTTGCTCTCATTGAAGCTATTAATTTAATTAAAATATGACTATGATGAGAAAGTCAATTATTTCCTGAAACACCAATTTTACTAGAATGTCATTTTTATTTGATTTCAACAATACTTTTACCAACACTCATAGTATGTGAGTAGATTACCTTAATAATTTTTTTTAAAAACTACAATGCAAAACAAGAAAATAAAATTAAAAATTAAAATAAGGAAAGAGAGAAAAGGAAAAATAAATAAATAAAGGAAACTTACGATGAGAATTTTCTTGGGAAGTGGTTGGGGCGATAGCATGAATTCGTGGTGGCTGAGACTGGGGTTGAGTTTGAGTTTGAGGAGGAAGAGGAGGCTGCTGCTGCTCCACAACCATAACCGAATTTAGTCTCATCGACTGAGTTGTAGATGTAGTTGGAACTACTAAAAGTCAAAACATTTTATAAGCATAAACACAAAAATCATTAAGCTTTTATTTACAACAAAAATTTTTAATTAATACAAACAATGCAAATTAAGATTAATATGACAAATCTTCTTATTTTTATTTTGAAAGATAAACAATTAGCAAAATTGAACACTAATATTTTAACAATTAATTATGTTCAAATGACTTTAATTTGATATTCACTTTCTAAAAGCAATTATATAGTATTAGAGCTGGAGAAGATAAATAATTAGCTATTTTATGAAGAATGAAAAACTTTATTTATTTAAATTATCTATGAGTAATATTTTTTTTAAATGTTTTAATTGAAACATTTTTGTGTAAAATCTACTAAAACAATATTTAAAATTTATTTCATTTTTCATGAACAAAAACTATTTAAAATAAATGCAGTACAGTTCAGAAATGTGTAAGTGCTTAATAAATGACAGTTTATAAAGCTAAAAAACATATTTCTTTAATAAATGAGGGACATTTATTAAAATTCAATAATAATTTAAGTTCAGTTTAGTTAGCTTAGAATTCCAATAAAAATAAATAAATAAATCAAACAATATACATAGGTATCAAAGTTTCATGGATTTAATTCTGTAAAATTGGGAGTAAATTACCTTGAGTTGTCCTTGAAGCCAATGTGACTAATGGCCTCACAGTTCCTCCCTCGAAGTAAGACGCATTGCCAGGAAGAGTGTATATTGTATTGACTCCAGCAGCAGTTGTAACAGATGTTGTTGTTGAAGGTGTTGAACTAACTGCTGAAATACATTACAAATCATAAATTAATGTTCCTAACTTTTTCAAGAATTTGTTTTAAATTCATTTAAAATTTTTTCCAACTTTTAACTTTATTCACATAAAATAAAATATCTCTTCTCAATAAAATACCAAGTCAATAGTTAAACTTACAATTTTTTTTTTCCGAGTAATACATATAAAGAAAAGTTCTGAATTAATTGTAAGGCATTCACATTTTTAGAAAAAAAAATTTAAATAATACTGTGTTATCATATAAAAAAACCAACAGAGAGCCAACAATAAAAACAAAAGAGAAATCGTTAAAACGACCACAGGTCAGCATCAGCAGTAGTGTATGAAATATAATTGGAAAGTTCCTAATTGACCAATTTTTAAATTACCAAAAGGAATACATTATTTCCTCAAAAATCAACCCTTAAAGAAATGTACCTGTTCCCTGATGAGCCATGAATAATCAATACATTAAAGAAATTAAAAGCTATATTTTTTTTTAGGTTATTTTATTTATTTAGAAATTACATCCTGCACAGCGTGCATCTTGCAATGTTCTCTCATAGTATATAATAAATATGTACTAATATAATAATAATGTACAACATACACAATTTATAGTAATATATAATTAATTATTTGGGCGTAATAACCACGACGTTGATCGCCCTATAAACTGATCCTAATCCTAATCCAATTAACACTTTCCTTATAATGATATTTAGAAAATACATCATAGTATTAAAGCCAAGATTCATGATCTGACACTATACTGTTAACAATGAGTACTTTTCCATTTTTAAATTTATTTAGCATTTTCTTTTACCTTCTAAGTATCCCTTATAGGGCATCAAAGGATACAGAGCTTCCTTACTAGGTATTCCCGAAGATGTTCGGAAATAATGCTGCTAACTTCTAGTGTTTAATCACACAAGCATCTCCAGATATCTTATTGACTACAATCCGGTACCAACATTGTAACAAACTCTGCAATACCAAGCAGGCCTTACTCGGCCCACATTGCTTGCTAAGATAAACTTCTACAAGGCTAACAGTTTGATTTGGTTAGTGAGCATCTCCAGTTATCTACAATTCAGGAGTTACACTCATCAAATTAAAAAAAAAATATTTGAAACGAATCTAATGTTTGATGATGTCATACACTCGAAATAGCAAGAATTAATAAAATAAGACAAACAATGCTACTGGAACAGAATAGCGCTCGCTAAGGAGTTAGAAGAGGGCAGAGGGTGGGATCCTGACTAGGAATTGTGAGTTTGGGAAGAAGGGATGTGGGGAGAGGGATTGGCAGGAAATTCTCTCGGCAGCAGTTATGGCCAGGAGTGCTCGGGCTATTTGCTGATGGAGTGGAGGGTGAGTCTCTTCATTAGCAGAGCGGGTTATAGGACGGCGATAACCTGTCCTCCATTGATAACCCCTCCAGGAGGGGTTGGAGTTTGATTGAGTTTGTCCCCTTGTTAGCAGGAGTCTGTGTCCCCTGCTCTGGGCCCATAACCTAGTTCCGGAAGCTTACACTGCCTCCTCAGGTACTCGCAATTTTCTTGTTTCTGCACTAGGTCTGCAACNTGCGCCAGCAGAGCTGGCACCATCGCTGTATGTCCATAAGATGTAGGAGATTTCTCCTGGCAGTATGTGCGTCAACATCGGAAGAAAGGATTGCTTGGTCATCAGCAAAGGTTGCAAGAAGTGTGTTAGGATGGCAGTATACAGGATGTAAAGGATGGGCCCGAGCACACTACCTTGTGGAACTCCCACCTCCACTTGGTAATATTCGGAGTAATCTAATCCTTGTCGGACCCTGAAGAATCGATCGGTTAGGTAGGAGCGAAGGATAAGGTAAAGGGTGCTTGGGAGGATGAATTTTAATTTGAACAACAGTCCGCGATGCCAGACCCTGTCAAATGCTTGCGACACATCGAGGAAGGCACCAATGCAGTACTGCTTATTCTCGAAAGAGGAGGATATGCAATCTACAACACGAAACACCTGTTGGACCGTGGAGTGTTTGGTTCGGAAACCAAACTGGTGTTTAGGAATTATATGGTGATCGTCTAAGATTGGTATCAGCCTTTTAAGAAGAATCTTCTCAAAGACCTTTGAAAAGAGGGGAAGCAAGCTTATTGGGCGATAGGAAGAAGGATTACTTGGGGGTTTGCCAGGCTTTGGAAATAGGATTACGGTGGATAACTTCCACAGGAGAGGAAAGTGTGTGGTTCGGAGGATGGTGTTGTAGAGGTAGGTGAGGAAAATTACTGCTTTATTAGGAAAGTGATTTAGAATTTGGGCTGTAATAAGGTCGTGCCCGGGAGACTTGCGTTTAGGCAAGCGGGAAAGGATATATTTGACCTCAGAGGGGGTGACGGCTTTAAGAGGTGGAGACAGAGGAAGAGGGGAATCAAGGAATTCTTCTACCTCCGTGCTCTTAGAATGCTTTTCTGGGTCAGGGTGAGGAGTGAAAGTTTGCTGAAGATGACGGCCGAAGACCTCGGCTATGTCTGCATCGGACGCTGCCCAGGTGCCATCATCGCGGCGGAGAGGAGAGGTGGGGGAGTGGTATTTGAGGATTTTTCTGGTGGCAGTCCAGAGGGATTTGTTTTCCGTTGTGAGTGAGGAGAGATGATTGTTGAATTCCTTGTTATGATAGGATCTGAGTTCCCGTATCACTAAACGGCTCAGTTTGTTATATGCTTGGTGGTCGATTGGGTGTCGTGTTCTCTGCCATGTGGTTCTGGCTCGTCTTTTAGATAGTATAAGAGTCTGTATATGGATGGGAAGAGGTTTGTTGTTTAAAGAATTGGGATTTAGAGGTTTTTTGGAGGTAGGTTTGGATGCTATCCAACACGACTGTTGAATAGCAGAGGTGAAGGATTGATTGTACAGCATCGTCAAGGTCTTGAGGGAATTTTAAGGAAATTCTGAGGTCTATAGCGCCTTCAAGGTGGGATTTGAACCTGTCCCAATCAACTTGGCCATTAACCAGTGACGGAGGAGTCGGTTTTGGGATGGGTTGTAGTGACATGGTCAGGAGTAAGGGACTGTGATCAGAAGAAAGGTCGTTGAGTGTGCTGGTAAAGGATTGGAGTGGATGTAGGCTTTTGCAGACAAAAAAGTCAATGAGATCTGGTACTCGATTGCCATCTGCTGGCCAGAAAAGCTATATTAAGGGCAGTGATCAATATCGGTCAAAACTTCATCATCAAAACTTTTGAATATTTTTTTTTCAAAACACATATTTAGATTGATAATTTTTGTTTTATTTAGGGAGATAAAAAGAGATATAGTCTTTCCGGTTTCAAAAAAAATGTATTTGCACCTGGTTTTGATATCAATACACTACCTACCTTCAGTCACTACAGTGTCACAAGATGCGGTTCTCCCACTACTTGTAAATAAAATTATTTTAAACAGGAAAGACTACATCCCCTTTCACCCCTAAAGTAATCAATATTCCTTAATCTCCGGAAAAAAAAAAAAAAAAAAAAAAAAAAAAAAAAAAAATACGAGGGGGGGTCAATAAGTGCGTGACTTTTTAAATGAAACAAAGGTTTTTTGATAAAAAGTAATTTTATTTTTCAACTTAGTCTCCTTTGAGCTCTATACATTCGTCCAACATTTCTCCAATTTTTTTATCCCTTCCAAAAAATAAGATTTCTCGAGCTCCTCAAAATATGTATTTGTTTGTGAGATGATTTCATCGTTGGAATAAAATCTCTTTCCGCCAAGCCATTTCTTAAGGTTCGGAAACAAGAAATAGTCACTCGGGGCTAAATCCGGAAAATACGGCGGATGAGGGAGCAATTCATAGCGTAATTCTTGAAATTTTGCCATGGAAACAACACACGTATGGACTCTTTCATTGTCTTGATGGAAAAGAATTTTTTTCTTTAAATCCTCATTAAATCGGTCCAATAAGTTGGTATAATATTCGCTATTGATTGTTCTTCCCTTCTGAAGGTAATCTATGTGGATTACACCGCGTGCATCCCAGAAAACAGTAGCCATGACTTAATTGGCTGACAAACACACTTTGGCCTTCTTCGGCGCTGATTCACCCGGCAAAACCCACTGTTTTGACTGCTGCTTGGTCTCTGGCGTGTTGTGGTGTATCCATGTTTCGTCTACTGTTACAAATCGGCGCAAAAACTCGTCCTTGCTGCGGTTGAACAATGTCAAACATTCGATCGAAGTTTTCACAAGATCGCGTTTATGGTCGATTGTTAGCTAACGCGGCACCCATCTTGCGGATAGCTTTTTTATACCCAAGTGACCATTCAAAATCGAAACCACTGACCCATGTGATATGCCTATGGCCTCCACAATCTCCCGCACTTTCAATCTCCGATCGGCCAACACCATATCAAGAATTTTTTCAATTGTTTCGGATGTAGAGACTTCTACTGGTCGTCCAGAACGTTCGGCATCGATCGTGCTTGTACAGCCACAACGAAATTCTGTAAACCACTTTTTAACTATTGATATCGATGGTGCAGAGTCCCCATAGTATTTATCAAGCTTAGCCTTTGTTTCAGTGATGGTTTTTTTCCGCAAAAAAAATGCTTGAGCACACGAAATTCACTTTTCTCCATTTTCTCAATAATTCACGAAGTTGTTTGTCTTTAAAGACTGTCAAACACAAACTAAAAGACCCAGCGTGTTCAAACTTTTACAGGAGTGAGCTGATAGATGCTTGTTGACAGGAGCAGTGTTGCTAACCTAATTATAAGGCGGGAAATTCAAAAAGTCACGCACTTAATGACCCACCCTCGTAGTTTGAGAAAGATAATTTCCATAAAAAGACTAAAATTTTTTGGTATAAAAGAATAAGTCCGTCAAACATAAGTCTTAATCTAAAATTCCAAAAAATAATCATTTATTCATTCAAAAGCATTCCCTAATACAGAAAAAATTTTCCTTTTTAAACCGAGTTTAGTTCTGGACTCTGAGATGTGACCATAAACCTCCTCGGAGATCTCTCCAGACATGACTATCACCCTGATGATGACTTACAGGTTAAGTCGAAATGTCGACAATAATAAAATAATTACCTAACAATTTTGGAGTATTTTTTTTTTTTTTTTTATCCTGGCCCAAACCNCAGTCTGTATCCGTCATCTCTGTTGATATTTTTCGGTATAATAAACGTGCGAAAGCTCGGCAAATAACAACAATTTGACACGGTCCAACCCGGAAGAAGAAACGGTAAATACTTCTGACGACCGTCGAAGCCTACGTGAACATCTTCCTTATTGTTCGAAACACACACAAAAAAAGTATTACGTGGTATTAAAATACATAGAATACAAAAAAAAATATGTAATCCAAATAATTTGCTCCTAAAATTTTAAATCTAGAAAAATTACACAAGAGTAACATAAAATGAGCAACTCCCTTAATACCTATTCATCATAACAATTATAATCATATCTTCATATGAATTTTTTTTCATCTGTAAAATTAATTACAAGAATAACTAGAATTAACGAAAGTCTGAAGAGCAAATATAGTAAAAAATTAGCATGAAAATAATAATTATTTCATTTATATTTACTATATAATTCAAAAATGAAACTGTATTGTGTTCAGAAAAGAAATGCTTACTTATGCTGATAGGTTCTGATTCCTTAGTCCGAGGAGTTGTTTCTCGAACTAAGATAGTACTGCGAGTTCCAGGAATAAAGGGTTGCTGATTGGGTTCTGTGGGGGTGGTCACTGTAGCTGGTTTCACAGCTGGTCTCACTGGGTTAGCTGAAGTCCCGCTCCCCAAAACAACTGTAACAATATCAACTTATTCAAATAATAAAAATCACTTTCTTACTGTCAAATCCTCCAGTTTAAAAACTTTGTTTTGAAAATGACATTCTTTGAGTCTTTCTGGGCGTCATGTATACTATATCATGAAAATTTATTCCTAAAAAATATTCCTGTTTTTTAAAAATGGTTCATTTG
Organism: Oncopeltus fasciatus; assembly: GCA_000696205.2. Classification (NCBI taxonomy): domain Eukaryota; kingdom Metazoa; phylum Arthropoda; class Insecta; order Hemiptera; family Lygaeidae; genus Oncopeltus; species Oncopeltus fasciatus. The sequence continues at coordinate 104,038 of KZ807442.1, forward strand.
CACGAATACCTGAGAATCAAGCCCAAGTTTCATCAAGAATCATATAATTTACAAAGTTATCAAAATCAAGTTTATGTCAAAACTATATCCTAATCAAAACTAAATTTTTTAAAATATCAAACAAGAGTTACATAAAATAAGCAATTCTTTTGATACCCATTCATCAAAAAAATTAGAATCCAATTTTTTTTTTTTTTTTTAATTGTTGAGAATTTTGTATAATATCAAAGTTTATGTAAATCTTAGAAATAATAACTATTTCATTTTAATAGTTTTTCACTAATTTAAGATGACAAAAAGAGCCTTAAAAAGTAAAAAAAAAAGTAGGTCACGCAAAAGCCAGATAATCTAAGCAGATTTTCTTCATTTGATTAAAAATGGATATATATTAAGTTAATGACAAAATTCAATTTATAAGCCAGAGAGAGTAAAAGGTATGCCCATTATGATTTTACTTTAGACTGATAGGTAAGGAATAGTGGGGGAAGGGCTCTTCAATTGTAGTTACATTTGTAAATTTCTTTCCTTAACAAGTGGTATTTTATAAAAATAAATAAATAATTATAAATGTCAGAAAATTATATATTATACCTATTTTGCTTCACAAACTTTTTGTAGCTCAAACAACAATAAAGACATTATGATTATAATTTTTATCTTCCACTAAACCATCCTCTTCCTTTTATAATCCAATTTCTACCAAAAATGATCTCATACAAATTTGTAATGAAAAGCCTAAATACCAAATTTTGTGTTTATACTTTAAGATCAAGAGGGCCCATCCAACACTCTAAATTGCATTCTACAATGTCTCTTTAAATATGAGTTTTCCTGAAAAATGTTACAAAAATCAAAGGATACAAAATTACATTTAACAAATAAAAAGTTTTTATAACTTATACATCTAATTTGATTTATTCACTTTTTTTTCATAATGATAATACAGTTAACATATTAAGATTTTAAATTTCAGTTTCACATTAACCCCCTCCCCTTCTCTATCAACCTATCTTTTGTAATTGCCATATGAGTGAATACTTTTTTTTTAATTTTTCTTATTTTCAGTCTCTCTAATATGGGATCGTTGAAATTTTGTGAAAGAAGTGTCATGATAGCAACATAAATATTTTTATTCTCTATCGGAAATCTGCTAAAAATTAAAATATACTCTTTAAATTAGAAGTATCTCTAAATAAAATACTAGCAAAACTTTTTTAAAAGGATGATAAATTTTAAACAAGAAGAGTTTAAAAGTATAAAATTAGAAAGTTTCGTAATAGAATTTCATAAAGTAGAAAATTAGCAATGTAACTAAAATGATTCACAATTGACTATCATAATTTAAGAACTAGCATTCAGGTATACAAAAGAAAATTAAAAATAAAACTTTTAATTTATACAAACCTGGACGACTAACTACAGTACTAATTGATAATGTTTGTGGAACAGAACTTGATGCTGATGGAATCTGAACACTCTGCACACTAGGTCCATGTGCTGGTGATATAACCTGAAACAATTTAAAAAAATGAAAAATACGTCTATTTATAAACATAAAATATTTAAAAGTGCAAGTACATGCTTACATGTGTATTTGATACATGCAAAATTCCTAGATGGAAATAGTTATTAATGAATTAAATAGAATAGATTTTTAAAAATCTAAAATAATTAAGACGTTTCTTCCAATTTTAGTTAGTTTACATGTATTAAACCAGAGTACACAACCCTTCAAGGAGAATCTTTGTCTGTCTGGGGTCCTGAATCTCGACAATGATTCTATCATTTAAGCCCTGCCCCCAGATAAATCCTTATGACAGTTACATGAGCCAGTTGAGGTAGAGAAGATGAAGTTTAAGTAGAAGGATTTTCTGTATATTTTTTTTTTACATCTTACTTTCTTTATTTTTGTTTTATAACAATATATCTGGAAAGAAAAATTATTTTTAAACTTTTAACCCTTTATCTACTAAATTGTTAAAAAAATGGTATTTCCAATCGATTTTGTCAATGAGTCATTTATGCATATGAAAGATTAAAAAATTGTATTAATTAATATTCATTACATGTTCCTGAAAATTATTTCAAGCTGTTTTATAGCATATTTCATATTTAGAGATTACCAAATTAATTAACTTAATTTCAATTAACTAAAGGAATGTGTACAATTAAATGTTTCTTAATGGTTTCAACAGCTTTGTCTTTCACCTGTAACTTAGCAGTAGTGAAGAATCATTTTCAATAATGTTCAAAATGAAGTATTTCCTTAAACCAGTGGAAAAATATATGGATAGGCACATCAACTCCCCAAGTTACATTTCTTCCTTTATAAGCATTAAAAAAAAAAACATAAATAAATAAAAATGACTAATTTATAAATTTTACAACTAATGGGGAAAAATTTATTCATAATAAAAGCAAGAGTTTAGTCATTTGCTTCAAAGAAGAAACATGACACTGCTCTACGAAATTCTTGTAACTCCAAGGCAATACTATGGAAAAAAAATTTCAAAAACCCTGAAGCAACTCATGAAATTATAAAATAATAATAATGGGAGTGTCTTTAGCCGGCACATTGCGCAGCATTGGTTTAGATAATTTAGCAGTAGTGATACCACTTTGAAAAGGAAGGGCTTCAGACAACTAATGGATATTGATAAGATTCTGAAGCTATGAAGCTGTAGAGTCAAGTCCATCCACAAGTACTTGCAAACTTGCCAGGGATTGAGGTATGTTGGAAGATGGTCCATAGTAATCAGCTAAAAGGTTAGAAATTTGTGAAAATTTATTGAAAACTCTTCTGATATAAGATTTTACCAGAAGATTGTCACCCAAAGAACAGTTTAAACAACTTTATAGATTTGAACTCCTACCTCATCTACCTTATAGTACTGCTTCATACCATCCGATAACTACTTGTTTCGATCTGTGGTCCATTTCCTTCAAAGGAAAAAATTAAGATAATTTTGAGGAAATTAAAATTGAAGGTCCTAGAGTTTTTTTACATCCATTTCAAGGAATGACATCAGCATGGAATCGAGCAATTGATTAGCAGATTGCTAATGATGGTAGATAACAATACTATATCTACTATACTTTGAGTATTAATTTAATTTCATAATGAAGATATAATACAAATATTTGGTTGAAAAACAGCAATTTTTTTAAAAATACCCTTTTATATTCAATAAATGTATTTAATAACTGTAATAATGATGAAGACATTAACGATTATGATAATTAATGATTATGTTAATTATTGATTATGTTCATTAATAATTACTTAACCCTATGAACATTTTAATTAATTTTTTACTTTCAGTCGTTTATAATAGTTTATTTAGATTATTTTTCAAACACGTTAACTAAACGCTAGAATGGATAAATATAAACAAGTTGCAATAATTTGATTCGAGATACAATAAGTAAATAAAGTAAAATTTATAAGAAAAGAACAGCTGCGCATTTTTAAGAATGAAGTTTTAAAAAAATCATGCAATACAAACTTTTATCTGTTTTTTTTTATCTTGAAAATATTAAGCAAAAAACCCAGAAGAGTATTTTTTAGGGTGGGAGAAGGGAATAAAATTTATAAAATAGATTTTAAAAAATACAGAAGAAAACACACCTTACCAATGCCTTACTTCACAAGTACAACTGGTTCACCAACTTTTTCTTAAGTTTTAACAATAAATAGAAGTGTTCCCAATAAATGAAGAATCCTCAAAACATATAATATTACACTTGTTTAGTCATTGATTTATTTAACAAGTGATAATTAAAATGCTATTGAGAGAAAACATAAATAACAAACCAGTGGCAGTATAAAGATTTAACACACCACAACATACAAAGCAAAAACAAAGGGAAAGTTCACTTATTTTAACAAATCTGTACCAGTGATATCATCTAAAGCTAAATTTTAGAGATCCACAGTACTTTAATTTAGCATCTTTCCTTCACATCAATTCATTTGTTTATTTAATTTTTTGTTCCTATATGCACATTATGTATGTATCTAAGTTAAAGTATTAGAGTCTTCCAATTACATTATTTGTTTTGGTTTTAAATAAAATGATATTTATGAGCCTTTTTTGGTTATTGGACTCTTTATTACAAATAGAATGACTCAAATATTAGGTATGTACTCGGGTTTAAATTCTTTTCATTGTGCATTCCCATAATGATTTAATAATTTATGCACATTAAAACTTCAGAATAAGGGTTTGCCTAGTGTTTGGTATAATATCTATGAATATTGGTGAGTACATACTTCTTCGATTTAATGAATGAGCATTCAAATTTAAAATTATGAAATAAAAAGACAATGTCTTACAGTAATTAAAATTATATCAGCTTAAATAAATTATACTTAATTTATTTTACATTTAAACAAAATTAAATTAGCNAATAAATATTAAATGAAAATATTATTTGTAAAAAAATGCAAGCACCTAACATATAGTTTTGAAACTGTCAATCACACACGCGCACACACATAATATACTATAATTGTATACTTATGCTAAAAGAACATTACAAAATAATTAAATTCAATAATTTTTTAAGAAAAAAAACTTTTATCCTGAATACTTAACAAGTATGGTGGCTTGTCTAAAATATATATATTGCTATATATATATTTACAATGATAGCCAAAGTAATATATATATTTTTAACAAGCCACCAAACTTTGTAAAGAATCCAGGAAGGAATTTTTGAATCTTTAACAATTACTGAATTTAATAATTTTACAATGTTCTTTTAGCATAAGCATACAATAATAGTACAATTACAACAATACAGATTTTATATATATATATANGTGACTTGTTTATGGGTAGCAGCATGAAGGAGAACTGGGCGTGATGTTTCACCAATTGGCCTCATTTGGCTGCTAACCAGCCTTGCTCCAACTAAGGGAAAAAATAATAAACCACTATGTGAAAAAAAAAAAAAAACAATCTAAATGATGATCAAAAATAAAGCTTAAGCATTATGTCATAACTAGCACTACATGCAATGATATTAAATAGTTTTACATCATAATTACAAATTTGAAGTTAATGTGAACAAAATTGACCCATTGACCCTCCCCGTCGACTCAAACGATGATGGCCCCATTACCTCCTCGGGACCTAGTCTGTAAATAATTTGAGAGTTGTGTCATTGGTCAACTTCTCCCCCCCTCATGGGATTGTCCCTGAATGTCACTTTTACTACTCATCGTAATTAAATAACAAAATTACAAAATGTAATAGAATTATTTAAAACAGAATGTAATAAGTAAAAGGTTAAAAAAAAATCATTCAAAACAATCATTATTAATTTACTTTTGGTAGAGATTTAATTGGTTGTGATGGCAAGAAAACAGCAGTAGGAAGCTGGACCATGCCTGGCAGAGTTGCTGTTATCCTTGAAAGAGAAGGTGTGCTAGGATGTCGAGTAGCATTTGAATAGCTTTTGACAGCTGCACCACTCATCTGGAGAGTAGACTAGAAAAAAATATACATAAAAATTAATTTATTTTGTAATATATATTTATATATATAATGTGTATTAGATGGATCTAATAGGCTTTTAAATAAATTCAATATTTTTAGGGATGTCATATAATAAGGCTCAGTCACCTTATAATGAATGCTCCAGTCTTGGCTGCTCTAGGTGTACTCTTGGAGCTACCAAGGCAGGAGCACTCATCATGACTAGAGTTCCAAAGATGGAATCACAGATTCTGAAAGCTCTCAGCAATTAAAGAAAGATATATAAGAAGTGTGAAGTACTATGGATATTATCATACCTTCTATTATCCATCTTCATTGGTTTCTGCAAACCATCTTCTGTTGGCGATCGCTTTCGGACATTGTACATCTTCTTGGCCGAATACATGAGTTCAATGTCACTGTCTGTATTCAGTGAACACATGTATTCGGCCAATAAGATGTACAATGTCCGAAAGCACTCGCCAACAGAAGATGGTTTGCAGAAACCAATGAAGACGGATAATAGAAAATAGAAGGTATGATAGTTTTATATTCATTGGTAGTGAAAATAACCTTTTAGATTAATTACTATGGACATTATTTGATAATCCTTATGGTTTATAACATAAAATGAACTCAAAAGAGCCACATATAAAAAAGGGAAAACATATATACTTAGTGAAGCAATAAAATTCATCAGGGATGTAACCTGATTAACACAAGTTGCCAATAAAAAGCCTAGAGCCTTCAGTTTTTCGTATCCTTTCTTGTTTTGAAGTTATCTTTTCAGTAATTCTACAACCACTGAAATTTGTAAATTAGAGAAGTTACTATAATTTTGATTTTTCAAATTAATTACAGTTTATTTTAAATAAAATAAACTAATTAATATTACTTAGTTCTGAAGAAATTAGTCAGGGTTTTGGCCAGGATCAAAAAAATAAAATATTCCAAAATTATTGGGTTATTATTATATTATTGCCAACATTTCGGCTAAACTTAAAAGTCATCATCAGGGCTAAAATATATTATTGTTGTTCAGATAAAAATAGTTCGGTTTCATAAATTGACCAAGAAAAGAACCATCTTGATAAAAGATTAAAAAGAACATCAACATAGCATTAAGAATCATGATAAGAATTCTTCAGACCTCTCCCTTCATGCTATTAGCAACAACCACACACCTACTATTAATCCAACTACCGTTCTGGCCTCTGAGCCTTTCCTTAAGAAAAGGCTGATTTCGTAATGTATGCATCAATCTCTATCTTACTACTATTAATGATTGGGAGGACAAAGATAACATTTCATACAATTCAATAGGAAAATTCAGGTAAATAATCCCCGGCAGCTGCCTTTCTGACTTTTCTTCGAAAGAAGCACTATTGTTACCTACCTTTGAAGAATGCCGACAAACCCCCTCCCCCATTTCACCAGTTGTCTATCAGTTTATTTCTGAGATGTTTCCATAACCTCCCTTGGAGACCTCTCCATACATTACTATAGATACATATCAAATTGATTTATTTTTTCATATTTGTTCAGATAAAATTTTTAGATTAATCTGCAAACTTTTTTTCTCATATAACATACCATATTTCTGTCTGTTCATTCCAATCTATAATTCTATAAGTGTAATAGTACACATTGTATTTCAGCCCTGATGATAACTTACAAGTTAAGTCAAAACATCGGCAATAATAAACTAATTACCCAATAACTTAAAAGTATTTTATTTTTCTGATTCTGGCCAAAACCCTGACTAATTTCTCCAGTGTAATACTCAATGGCCAGCCAACCTACAACCATTACTTTGATAATACAGTTTTTATTTTCATTAATAAGCCTTCTTAGCCTAATCCAATTTTTCTATTAAACATTATTATAATTGAAAATAAAAATCTTTACATTCATTAAATGAAAATTATGTCAATCCAATCTTAATTACAAATCGCTGTAAATAAATTATGAGGCAAAATGCACAGCACTCGTAGTATGCCAGTAAAGAAGTTTCAAAATAACAAAAATGGTGTAATATACTAACTTGTACTTGTTGCTGAGTAAGAGTGACTTGTTTATGGGTAGCAGCATGAAGGAGAACTGGGCGTGATGTTTCACCAATTGGCCTCATTTGGCTGCTAACCAGCCTTGCTCCAACTAAGGGAAAAAATAATAAACCACTATGTGAAAAAAAAAAAAAAACAATCTAAATGATGATCAAAAATAAAGCTTAAGCATTATGTCATAACTAGCACTACATGCAATGATATTAAATAGTTTTACATCATAATTACAAATTTGAAGTTAATGTGGCACTTCTGTTTAAAAATTAATTACTATTAAAATAAATATTATGATGTGAAGAAATGAACTAATTAAATTCTATTTAGAGAAAAAAAAGTAGGAAGAAACGAACATGACTATAGTTAGATCTCTCTCAATATATGGAGGAAAATATATATTTCCTATTTAAATATCAATCAAAAAATATTATCAATTAGTTTATTATTTTATAATCACAATTTACTATTGATCTGAATAAACCAAATAATTAATGACTATCCATGGACAATGCCAATAGTCACATGCTTGTATGAGTATGGAAACTCTTAACTTCCGAGTTGATTATCAGATAATTCTGACTGAAAAGTATTAATTTTAATGAATGCAAAGGAGCTTTTAAAAATTAACCTCACAAAAAGATTTACGACCCAATCTTAAATGGCAAACTTGAAGCCTAATTACAGATTCTCAAAACTATAAATTTGAATAGCTCCAAATTATGCATTTGCTGTTTACATACATTTGATGTCCTCTCTGATGTTTTTAAGCACCAGAATGATAAAGCAACCAGAACTTCAATAATTTTAGGACCCTATTAGCATAGTTAAGAAAGTCTTTCTGATAATATAACATTTGTGAACAATGATAATATAACTAACTCATCTGTTTTTTAGTAATTAAAGAAGATGAGTAAACACACATTTACTTTATAAAAGAATACAATAACTCAGAAGAATAGGAACTGTTTAAAAATCTTTATTTTAGATAAGAGGAAAGGTGTTTTCAAAAAAATTATATCACATTCGTTGGTAGGAGTAAATGTCATATTTTGTGATTCATTCATATTTGGTGGCTTCATGTTTACTTTTTGTGAAGGTAATGTTATTAAATGAAAACTGTACTTATTCACCTTTAAACTTACCACCGAGTAAAAATAAAGAGAAATAGACTATAAATAATAAAGGATAGTGATCAATAAGAAAAGGATCTCTTTTAATAAAATTATTTTGAAAAGGAGTATTCTGAATATTCTTATTTTTAATAATTAAATCTGTATTTATTATATTCTGTGATTTACATCTTGTAATTTGATGACATAAAGAAATTACAATAGGAAAAAAATTAAAAATAACAATAAAATAAATAAGTGAACATCACTGTGCAGGGAGAAGGGGCCCATCGACCCCACTCCTAATAAGTTTAGAAATTAAGGCCCAGGAGGTCACGAGGCCATCTCCGTTTAAGTTGGCGGGGAGGATTGTAAGGATTGGAGTCTGACAGGGACTGGGCATATGGATTAGGATGAAATTGTAATTAACTATGGAAGAGCTTGAAGCGGGTGGAGATGAGACCTTGGACAAAACAAATATTAAAGTCATAATGAAGGGTAGACTTAGACACATAATATGGAGCGCTTGCAATTACTCTGAGCATTTTGGACTGAAAGGATTGTATTCGTTAGATATTGGAAGGCTTAGTGGCACCCCTCAGTTCTGCACTGTAGGTTCAGATTGGTCATATTATAGTCTTGTAGATGGTCATTTTTTTTTCTATTAGAATGGTTAGAAAGGTAAGATTTAAGGATTAGGTAGATGGTGCTTGGAAATATGGACTTGAGCTTATATAATAGACCAGTATGCCATACTCGGTCAAATGCATTAGTGACATATAAGAATGCATCAGGACAAAATATTTTTGCTTGAGGGAGGAGGAAATGAAATCTACAACACGAAACACCCGCTGGACAGTAGAATGATGGGATCGGAAGCCAAACTGATGGTTAGGAAGTATATTTAAGGAAGTTATAGGTATCATTCGTTCTAGAAGAACTTTCTCAAATACCTTGAAAAGTAAAGAAAGATGGCTAAATCTAGAAGCAGGTTTACCGGGTTTGGAAAACAGGTTTACTCCAGAAAATTTCCAAAGTAGTGGAAAGTAGGTGGTTTGAAGGACACAATTATAGAGGTAAGTCAGGAAGACAATTATTTTTTGGGGTAGATTTCGAAGTATTAGCCCGGTGATAAGGTCACAACCGGGTGTTTTGAGCTTAGGCAGATGGTTAAATAATGTACTTGACCTCAGAAGGTGTTACTGCCTTAATCGGTAAGGACATTGTTAATGGTGTGTCCAGTGACTTCTCAAACTCAGCATTATTGGGCAAATTACCGGGATCTGAATGGGGAGTAAATGTTTGCTTTAGATGCTGGGCAGAACTGGACACCATCATCCAGCTCTTCAGAAGTTTTCAAGGAGATTCCAAGGTCAAGCAACTCTTCTAGTAGAGTTCTATAAAATGGCAAGTCAATGGGACTATTTATTACGGTTGGTGGCAATTGTCTATGGATGGGTGTAGAAACAGTGCAAGGAGGACAGGGTTGTGGTTAGAGGATAGTTCATTTAATGTTTTTACGAAGTGGTAGAAGGAAAGAAGATTATTACAAATGAAAAAATCTAGGATATCAGGAAGACGGTTTACATCTGTGGGCCAGTAGGTAGGAGAGGCAGACTTAAAGTGGAAAGATTGCGAGGGGTATTCTTAAGAATATATTTTATGGAGAAGATGGCATGATGACTTTCTTACATACAGTACTGGAGGTGTAAATTATTGAAAAACAGTAGAAGTTAAGGGTGAATTAAACAATTAAGATGGCGTACATATCATATACATACACACATACAAGCATGCCTTGTGCATGTGTGCCTGTGTGTAGAGAAAGGAGATGAGATAGGAGTGGTTGGAAAGCTCATCATTTCAACAATATTACTGATTTAAGATTCAAAGCTATAGAACAATGAGAACAATCACAACTTTACCGTATAATGAATCTTCCTTGTAAAAACAAGTTCATGAACTACAAACTTGAATATTTTATAAAAGAAAGGCTACAACAAAATTAACTAAACAAGAACTTGATCGGATTAAGCACTAATTTTCTTAAGCAAGTAGTCAAAATATTACCAGGAAGAGGAGGTGGTCTCTGCTGACCAGGAAATGCAACACCAACAACAGGGCGTCCAGTATTACTAGTTGATCTGGGAAAAAATTAAAAAGTACGTTGATATTCATGTTATTAAAATAAACTAATTAATTTGCAAATACAATCTTAAGTAAAAATAATATTTTTCCCTCCCCCACAATAATTAATATTATCTATCCTTAAAATAAACAACTAAGGATTATTTTAAATGTAAATAAGAGTTATAAAAAGAGCCCAACTCTCATTCTTTAACTCTTCCAGATAACAAAGAAGATTCAGTATGGAAATGGCTATGCATTATTTCTATTGAATTTATTTTCAATATTTCTATATTAACATAGTTCTAATCATATCTTTTCTTAATTTGTCTGATTAATTGCAGAAAAACTTACGCAGGTAGTGTGTGATGCTGAGTGACTCCTATAGTCTGCAAAGTTGCTGGCCCCCGTACAATTGGAGTAGCAACTGATGATCTCGGAACTGAGATATTTGCAACAGCTGCAGCTCCTTTATTAAACAAAGAATAAACATTACATAAAATAATACAAAAATATGCTGAAAGTATTTGGATAATGTACCGTAGTAATTGTGTCTTTTGTTTTTTAATATTGCTTTAATCGGAATATAGTATCAAATTTACAAAAAAAAATAATAGTTATAAAATGTATATAAGGCAGAAAGGTTTAAGACAATAAGTTGGATTAGAATAAATCATTCATCTATATTCTTGTGACATTTATTTTGTTTACAATATAATTTTGAGAATAAACCTGACAAGTGAATGTGACCTGATGCTGAGAGGGTTGAACACTTGTGTATTAATACTCAAAAACATTACTTAACAAAATCTCTCAGCTGAACCCATTCACACGTGACAAAAGTGATTTTTATACATACTTCATATTAAATCAGCAGATTATTTGATTTTTAAAATCAATACTCCATGATGAATAGCAGGATATTCAATAATATCAGCAGGATAACCTTAAATACTGATGGAATATATTTTCTTTATTACTATTCCCTAGTTACTTTATTAATCATCATACATTTTGCTTATTGGATTTTTTTAAATAATAAGCCACAAATCTGGCTTGAAATTAAACAAATAGTATAAAAAAGTTCAGGCCAACCTAAACATTAATTAATGTCTATTTTTAATAAATTTCTTATTACCTATAGCCAATAAGCAAATAGATTTAATGTGATAGCTATACTCATTTACAGACATATGGCTTGGTGAAATATTTCTCCTAAGGGAAATGTACCAAAATAAATATGCTTCAGAGAAAAAAAATACGCCTTCATTAACGTTTTTGGCTGCCAAACTCAAAAAATTTCAAATCAAGTATAAAAGCAATATGCAAGAACTTGACACAAAGCAAGATATTATAAACTCAATCACATTAATTTCAGTGTGAACATGGCAATTACGAACTGTAAAGTTCTAATTCACTTTTTAAACAATTAATTTGAATTAGTTTTATTTATAATACACATAAAATTTATACATTAAATTTAACAATTCAAATAACAAACATAAGAAAAACTAAAATCCTAAGACTATTGGAGAAGTTGAAGATTTAAAGAAAAAATATTTTAAACTACTCTTTATTGTATTTTATAAAAGATGTACATAAAAAGAACAACTGAGTAATTTGATCTTAAAAGTCAATAAGTACAATGAAGTAATAGGTTGACATCATTGAGGCTGGCTCTCAACCTTTTTAATATTTGCATTATTATGCATAACTCACACATTTATTTTTAACTAAAAAAGTGACTATTATTTAACTCCTTATCACTAAAACTCTAATATGATTACAATTATAATAATTTTATCCAAAACTAATTATTTCAACAGTTTGCAAAAGTTGCAAATACGAAAATTTGGTTTCTGTACTTAAAATAGACAGAGGACATTCAACCTATAGTTATCTTTTTAAGTAACTTCTCCTAATATATTTTCTCCTTCTCTAAAGATTTTCATTAATTTGCTTGTTCAGTGGTTTGTGGAAAGAAGCTTAAATATCAAAATTAGTTTATCTATTTCAAAAAAATTATTAATTTTGTAATTAATATTACAATGATTAGTGTATATAAATATGTGTGTATTTGAGTTTATAAAATTTGAATATACGTTTTTAGCTTATTATAGATAAGACGAGTAAAAAGTAAAAAAAAAAAAAAAAATTGTTATTAAGAGTTACTTAATGGAACCAATACAAATGCTTAAATCCTCAAGTGAAATCAGTCAAAACAATCCTTATTAGTAACTCCAATACAGATTTACTAATAATTTATTCTCTAACAAATAAATTATCAAAAATAGTTAAAGGACCATTTATGATCACAAGAATAATATCAAAAAGAGGATTTGTTCTCACAAAAAATTATAACAATTATGTTATGATGGTAGTCTTGAGTCCTCTAAACTGACTGAACATGCCAAGAGACAAAATTGAGTAAAACCAAATTGATATAGTTTGCTGATGGTTTATCAATTATAGCAGACTGTACCAGACACTGATTTGTTATACTGCAAAGAATTATTTCAAGAAGAGAAAAAAAATTAGTGAAGAAAAACTTTGGAAGAGCAAAGAAAATAAAACTAGTGCAGATGATGAAAAGGTATTTATAAAACAACAATAAAAGTCAAGGCAACATGTCCCAGAACCATAAACGTTTTAGATGAAATTGTTTCTTTGCATAAAAAAAAAGTCTATACATAGAATTTTTTTGAAGATATAAGTAATAATAATAATAATGAGTGAACATTTTTTAAGAATATTTTTTATTTTTATCCAAAATTATCTAGTGTACAGTATAAGTTAAATTTTTCAACTTAATTTTAATCATTATTTATTTTTATAATCTCTAGCTTAAATAAATTCTTATCACACTACTCTAAAGCACAAGTGTATTCGCATATGTTAATATTATATATAATACTCTTTTTAGTCTTGTTTAAATATATTTAAATATAGATTCAACATTTTCTCAGACCTTAAGTTCAATATAAAGAGTTTCAACTGTTTTAAAATATAATTAACTTGAATTAAGTTTTTCAAATAACCCTTAGTTTCCAAATGCATGCAATTTTAATCTATCATTATAAAAACTAGACAACTTGAAAGGGGAAAAAATCAGTCCAAAAGCAGGTACAAAAGCCAAATTTATCTAGCAGCAGTATGATCAATAGGGTTAGTAGGAGTAAATCATTAACCCATTAATGGCTCCAAAATAAAAATAAAAATGAGCAACATGGATTGGACCAATTAAGGTTGGATGGCAGAGTATGCACTTACATTGCCAGGTGGCTCTCCCCACCCCTCTGACATGGCCTCTAATGCAGCTATATCTAGCCCTCCACTAGAGGGCAATATGCAGAGCATAAGAGATATTACTCTTGTACTCAACATTCTCCAGAGACATAAAAATCGATCTACTAGTGTCGGGGTTAAACAAAATAAATTCTGTAGGAAAACATACAGCAGTACAAACCCTATGATGAGAAAAACAAATGCTATTTGTTACCTCTAGGTACATGATTGAAGTGAGCAGTTGTTGAAGGAGCTTGGATTGGAACAGTGCTCATCCTACTTACACCAGCTGAAGTTCCTCCAGGTCCTGTTACTGAAATCAAAGCAAAAATTTAAAATATTGAGCTGCTGTTATAAATAATACTGGTAAAGAAACAGAACAACTAAATTTAATAACTGCCTTTATTAACTTTTCACAAAACAAAACATCTCACTATCATTCAAAATTAAATGAAATAAATATGTAGTTTATAATACCAACACACCTCCTTACATTTTTATTTAATTCAATGTAAGTATATAAAAAAATGCAGGTTATAAAGCTAATTATGTGAATTTTACATTACATTTTTAAATTTAATATCTTTCTGAACTTAAAAAACTGACTATTCTAGTGCCTTAGTAAATATATCAGCCATATCATCTTCAGTATTTAGTATAACAATATTAATGAGTCCATTTACAACATTCTCATACACAAAATGTTACTGAACCTCAATTGATTGCAATAATTTAGTAAAATTACTATATTTTGCAATTAATACAGCAACAGAATTGTCTTCATATATTTTAACAGGGTTATTAATTTTGACTCCAAAATCATTATCTAAGACACAACAAATAAACTTAATTTCTATGAAGCCTCTGACAGCGAACATATGTATTCAGAAAATGTAGAACTTTTGGTTACACTACTTGGTTTACTTGATTTCAAAAAATTTACATTTCCAAACAATCTAGTAACAAAACCTGAAGAGTACTTTCAATCTAAATTGTCAGTCAAAACAATCTAGATTATCAGAATTAACATTTCACTATCATAGATGAGATGTTCAAAATACAAAGAAATAAAAATTTAGTTCATATTACCAATAGTTATGCTATGTAAGTGATGAACAAATAAAAATATAACACATTATTTCTCTGTAAATTTTAGCACAAATACAAACAAAAAGTAGACGGTTTAATCAAAGATGCAAATAGCATGGATAATAAAATAAAAAGAAATGTGAAAGAATGTAATAAATATTACTTGGAGAGCACAATTTAAAAGTCCATAATTCTACGCAAAAAGGAATCTTACTACCTTGCCATGTGAACATTTCTGCTGAGATTTACTATAAATAAATTTGTGGCAAAATAATCTTGTGAAATACTTAGACGCTGTTGAATTGTAATTACTATTGAACTTCTTGTCTCTGCAAATGTAGAGGCATAGTAAGTGCCATAAGATGACAAGATGCGCTTCACTAACAAAAAGTAGAAAATAAATCTTTATTCTTGGGTAGATGTGGAAAGTTATGTTTAAAAGCTTTGGTAAAAAGGAGAAATTGATAATGTCAAAACATTTTCTACATCCCTAACACTACTAGAATTTGAACATTTAGTCACATACTTCAACCACAATAAGCATATCTGTTGCACATCTTGACAAAACAGCTAAATTTGGTCAAAACAGGATTTGGTTACATTAAAGAAAATCCTTCATCACCAACCTTTAGGTACAACTTGAGTTTGAATAGTGGTGGTGGTGCTGATAAGAGCAGTTGAAGCTTGAACTGGAGTCATCATAAATCTACCTTGATTTCCTGAAATTGTTCTCAATAAGGCTCCCTAGAACAAAATTAAAGCAATTAACAAACCCTCCAATTAAACCATTCATATAATTACTTAGATTGACTCAAACCTAAAATGTTGAATGTAATAATAAAATAATTTTAATTAATATTTTTAAGGTCATATTAAAATATTAAGGCACAATATTTTAATAAAAATAATTGGGACAAAACATAAATAAATAGCAAAATCAAATTATGATCTGAAGCAATCATGTGTGATGTAATATTAATTTAATTAAGCTAGGACAACCTTCATATTAATGAAAATTATTTTTTTAAATAACTTAATTATTATGAATAATAAGGCACATATTGTGAAGAACTTACACTAGGCATATTTCTGACTTGATCTAATTTGACAGCATTATTCTGGTTTTCTACAGGATCCCGGTTGTCAGCCATTTCAATTTATCTTATTTAGAAAAGTATCAATTAATCTATAAAAAAAAAATACCGAAGATTTAAAAAGTACTCAATTATTAAGTAATGATAATTAAATATGAACATTAAAAGTTGATAAACCATTTACTAACCTTAGAAATGAGTAATAATCCTGAGTCTTAATTAATATGAATAACACTTCTGTTTTCAGGGCTCCAAATAATTACTTGAAAAGCTAAATAAAGCCATAAAAGGATATAGCATTCAAATTGTTAGGCGACGCTCACTTGTACGCCACAGTTCGCCAGATGCAAATTAACCAAGAGGATGAACTCCAAAAAACTTTATTAAATGCAAAACATAATCATTCCTGATGAACATTGCACAGGTCACAGCCTGGATACACATTTAAAACTCTTAGTTTGAAAGCTTGACACAAAAAGTAACGTCGTTAGTAAAACTGTCCGCCGCGAAATACAACATATGATCACTGCTTTCTTGATACGCTTCAATTCAACATAGAAACTTGATCCTTCATAATACTCTTAGAAACAAGATTAAATTGAATTAAGTACTTAAATTAAATACGTATCTAAAGGTAAAAAATTATTTAATTTAAGTATACATAATACTACAGGATTTAAATTACTTTGATTATAAAGCAAAAAAAAAAAAAGCGGAAACTTCAAATTATCATGATGTCATTAATCATTTCTGGACTCAAACCAAAGCAGAGAGAATCTAGAGTGGACACTCGGCTATTTTTCTTATACAAATTGAGGTAAATCTCTAATTAATGAGAAACAATAATAATAAGAAGAAGAAACATAAATAATACACAATATAAATAAATAACACAACAAGATGTATGAGGGTTAGCATTCTTCCCGCCTTCAAGAGCATGAATTTAAATGTATATTTTTCTATTTATTTTTTTACAATATTTTGTTGAGTAATAAATAAATTACTTGTAATTAAATTTATTAAACCAATTATTCATACATTATAATTTACCGATAATTAAGGAAATGTTCTGTAAAATGTATCTACCTTAACTTATTTTTTTTTTAAATAAATCTTTATTTATTACATTCTATTATATAACATCTTGTAATTTGATGACTTACAATAAATGTACATGTATAAAAATAATATAAATAAAATAAAAGAAAGAAAAAATATAATGAAATAAAAATAAAATTAACAATAAATAAATAAATGGTCATCACTGTGCAGGGAGAAGGGGCCCATCGACCCCACTCCCAATAAGTTTAGGCATTAAGGCCCAGGAGGTCGCGAGGCCATCTCCGTTTTAGTCGCCGGGGAGGATTGTGGGGATTGGAGTCCGACGACAGGGATTGGGCAAATGGATTGGGATGAAATTGGAGTTTACTATGGAAGAGTTTGAAGCGGGTGGAGATAAGGTCTTTTACAAAAGGAATATTAAAGTCGTGATGAAGGGTAGAGTTGGATAACGTATTTTAACGAAATTAAATTTGAGTTGAGAAAGGTAATGGGGGGAGCAAAAAAAAAGAAGGACCCTCAACAAATCTTGTACATAGTAATTTAATTTAATAAGAGCGCTTGTTTCGATTATTACTATTACTTAATCTTAAAGTTTTATGTTATTAAAAAAATGGATATTGACCTGAAAAACACTTCGTTACTGGTCACATCCATTAGGAGTACTACCACGCATTATATAAAAAATAACCGAATTTCTGGACATAAGATCCCATTCTACTCTGATTTGAGTCAGGTTGTAGTGATTAGCGTGCCTGACTCCAGTGCTAAAAGTCCCAGGTTTGAATCCCGGATCCGAAAGTTTTTTTCAAACTATCGATATCAATGTTAGTCACCAGGTTTCGCTTTAGTCAAGATGCTGTTATAGCTGCTGGATGTTAATACTGCTTCCTCCTATAAGGTCGAGAGGTCTGGCGTCTAATCACGGCGACCCCCTTTATTGATAAAATCCGTCATCTACAGGCCAATACATAAGAGAGTATACCTATACAGAAAATCACAGGTCCTAGAAGATTATTTGTTGATCCGAATGTGGTATGAGTATGCCTATGGCAAGTATAGATCTCTGAGGTGTGGCCAAGCAAACATAATTGTACCCAAGAAGGGGCCCCTAAACCGTGTAAATTTGCAATATATAAGATGTACCCCAGTTAAATGTAAAATCCTTAAAATATATTGCAATAGACTAAGGATAAAAAAAAACAAGCATAGAGCAATAAGTACCCTTAGTACCCTGCAAAAGATGTTAGCATAAATTTAAAAAAAAAAAAAAAACCATAATTGTTTGTAAACTGTAACGGCTCCTCACTCATTACATATTGTAAAATTAGTAATTGTAAAAATATGATAAACTGTAAATACTTTAAAATATATTTGAGTGTTTGTATATATTCGGGTACTACTTTTACCATCTCTTGTGTATGACCGGGCAGGATACAAAAAAATTTTCTTAAATTTCGTAATTGAACGAATTTGAATAGGTTGGTTTCCTTAAGGAATAGGTTACAAAAACCGTTTGAGGATCACTATGATTTTTTTGTTTTCAAATATCACTGTTTGAAAAAAAAACCAGTATATTGTAAAGAGCTACGAGTTATTAACAAGAAATAAAGGAAAAATACATAATTAAAAATTCATTTAAGTCTTTAATAATTATACAAAAAAACTACGGCCTTTTAGCCTCACAATAATTTAAAAAATTACCTGCAGATAAATTACAAATACAGTCCTGGGAACTTGGGGATAATAAGAACGCTTATGACAAATTTGTCTTGACCTGATAGCTAGTCTTTCTCGATAATCCTATCACTATCACAGACCTGCTTCAGGGACATTTTTTTGTGTGTGTATCATTGGCAATGCTCCACTCGCCGGCATATCGCTTCTTCCATTACAGTATGTTACTAATAATAAAATAAAAATTTATTATTATTAATGTAGGAAAAGCCAACATCAGAGAAGGAGCCCATTAGAGCTCTTCAGAGGGATATATTAATCAATGATTTGTAATAATCCTGAGTCTTAATTAA
>KZ807442.1:125360-142249 GCA_000696205.2 Oncopeltus fasciatus
CCTGAAGATGGCTTACAATGTAAGCCGAAACGTTGGCAGATAATCCTTTATTAAAAAATACATTTTTTAAATTTGTGTTTTTTGGATCTACCTTGACCGAACCCCAACTAAAATCATCTTAGAATAATATCTACGGTCAACAAACTCTCCTTTTAGAATAATTTATCGTTTCAAACAAGTTAGTTTTATCTATTTTTATTTTTATTACCATTTTGTTCCCCAAACTATTAAACTAATTTAAATTATTTACTGTTGGGTCTAAAATTACGAAATTAAAAAAAATAAATAAATAAAAGAATGAAAATTTATTGAATTTTTTTCATTTTGATTTTGACAAGTTTATTCTAAATAAAAACTTGTCCCAAATAATATAATAAAATAATGCAATTTGTTTTAAACTTCTTAATGAAACTGATAATTTCGGGAATCAATCAAAATGAAAACGTTCCTAATATACAAAAGTATATACTTGTCCCAGTAATAAGCATTAAGAGAAAACAGGGAGATATGTTTAGAATTCAATTTATAAAATAAAACATAACAGATAACAAAAATATTAAATCAACGTTAGTGATTTGGATTTAATATTTAAGTAATCTGTTATAATGTTTTGTCTGACAATTTCAAAGTTATTATGTACTATCTTTGCAAACCATCTTTGCAGAAACCAATGAAGACGGATTACAAAAGGTATGATAGTTCTATATTCATTGGTAGTTACAATAACCCTTTGGATGATTTATTATGTACTAATTTAATAATTTGTATACTGAAATTTTTATAAAGACGATAGCCTACATTTAGCAAATAAGTATCATTTTGTATTTTGTAGGTCCTGAGAAAGGGAATAAATTTCCCGAAACGTCGGCATAAATTTTTTGTTATTATTTTTTTCTTTCGAGACCGAGAATCATATTACCATTATAATTGATATAAGGTTCAGTGAATTTCTGTAGATTTTTACCTATCCATCCGTTATCAAATATTTGGATTTAGCACTGTCAGCATGTGGTCTTAGTTGTGATGGTGCAATAGACTACATGTTGCTTGTTTTAGAGGAATGTCAGGAATTGAATGTTTTCGATTGACAAACACACATGTTACCTTACCTTGTAAGGCATTCAAAAGAAAAATTAATATTTTTAGTAGATAGAGATTTTGTGATAAAAGAGATGGACCTTTTGAATTCCAGAAGAAAAATTCCAAAACTAATTCTCATTGCATTCTGAGAAAACCCCAGTATAAGCATAACGCAACCTAGCTCCATTGGTCAGAGATCTAGAGTTTTGCTCGAAAGGACATAAGGATTTAAGAAACATGAAGAAGAGCACACTAAGTAGGATAAGAACAAGAAATATAATAATAGATAATAATATATAATGTAAGTTATTACAACTGTAAATTATTGCTGCTAATAGCAATGGGCACCCATTTCCAATTTCTGGCATCGAGAAAATTCCAGATGTACTCGACAAGAAGCACAGGATATGAAATTATTCCTGAGAGCACATAAGAGACCAATGCATGCTTCTTTCATTTGGGACCAGATTATGTGTCTCATTTTTATTAATTAAACTTAAACAGATCTTTATTAGTTTTAGGCAAATCCGTTCAAGATTCATTTAGAATAATTGAATAAGCAGAGATGTCTACACCTTAAAGATCTCCAGACCTTACTCCTTTTGATTATTTTTGTGAAGTTATTTGTAGGACAAGGTATACTTAAGAGAAACATTTAAGCAGAAATATTCCAAAAGAACATAAAAAAGTCAATTACATTTAATTTAAAGATATTTCGTTTCTTCTAGAGGAAAAGTATGTGTATGTATTCCTTATATTTATGTGTATATATTCCATGCATACGTATTCTTTAATTTGAAGCCATAAATATTTGCCAACTGTATGTTCTTTTGGCAAATTTTGAAGGATTACAGCTGTTAATGTTACAATCAGATTTTTTAAATATATTTTCGATACTGTTAATTAAATACTAACAATTGTTGCCGCTTAAATTTATATATANTATTATCTAATAATAATACATTTTTGAAAGGAAAACCGGCGCCATTGAAATTACGCATTCAATGTACAGATAAACAGTTGAAAACTCGGAGACTTTAATGGTTGGACAAGAACAAAATCCATACTGATGAAAAAAAAATTTTTTTCATAATAATTGTTCATTTTCGTTTCACACTAAACCCTCTTCACTTCCACCCCCTTTACAGCCACTAATAAAAAATCTTCCAACACACTTTGTAAATAAGAAAGGTCTAAATGGAAATTTTAGTTTCCTAATTATCACAATTATGTCCGCTATATTGCTTAACTACACCAAACACACATAAATGACCACTTCTTCAGTCGGATCGGTGAAAAAAAAAGAAGAGATTTTTCTTTAATTTTTCGTTAAAGAAGGACAGAAGCGCAAATAATAAAATTTATCTTTCAAAGACAAAAAGCAAAAAAGGTATGACTGCTAAAGTTTACTCTTGACTGGTTGGAAAGGAAGAACAAGAAAAGTGATCATCCATCGTACTCAATCCATCTTATGTAATCTTATACAAATTTAGTGTTAGATAATTAAATTTTACATCTATTCCACCGTAAAAAATTACTCGTGACTAAAATAAAAATTTGCTATTAGTAATTTTGGACTCCCTCAGAACCACTCCTCCCATTTCAGCCAAAAACGAATTATTTCTAGAACTTTTAATAATAATTAACCTAAATACCAAATTTGGTTACATTATTGTAAATTAAGAGATTACGCGCTACACTCGAAATTGCATTCTTAAAAATTTTCCTCAATATACATTTCTAACATTATTCAATATACATTTCTCGTATAAATGTTAGTGAATTACACGTTACACCTACAATAGTTCTCCAAACTTTAATCGTATCTCGTACAGTTTTTAACAATTTTTAAATTTAGTCTCTCTTAATCTATATGTCGGTCGCAGCCATCATTTGAAGTCATAAACATTTGATCCAGGTGACAACAAGTCCCCTCTCTTCTTCTTGATAGCCCTGAAGGTGGCTTACAATGTACGGCAGATAATAATAAAAAATACTCTTTTTATATATATATATATATATTTTTTTTTTTATCAATCTCGACCGAACCCCCACAAATTGTCTACTTATATAATTAAGTGTGTGAGTAGGGCTTTGACTGACCCGATTGCCCGTTCCGGGACATCCTTTGTGACTTATTGTCCCACCACTGAACGGGTTCTTGCGGTACTCTACTTTCTCTTGCCGAATGTGCAGGACCTTCAGGAGGAAGGTTCTAGCTTGCTTCATCATCAAACATTACAAAATTTATATTAAACTTATGATTCATGTGGATCATTGAAACTTCATTTATGTTTTGCTTCTGTATAATTGCTGGCTGATGTAGACTCTATTAAAGGTGAGTGAAAAAAAACAACAAAAAAATGAGAAATGTGAACTGAGGAGGTTTGTGAACATTTCTAATTTTTTTCAGCCACCTTTCATTTATGTTTTTGTAAACCTAATCTCAAAATATAGGTGAGAATACTTGACATTCATTTCTTAAAATATTCCAACTTTTTGCAAATATGCCTATAGGAAATTAAGTAATATACGTGTGTACTATGGCAAGGAATTAGCTCCACACGATCCTACAATGAGAAGCTAAAAACCAAAACTTTATGAGTGAGTGAGTATATATGTGTGTGTTTTATATTTAAAAATAAAATTTAAATGAAGCGAACGTGTGCTGCTTCAGGATGGTAATATGTTTGAGAATTATATTTGTCCTTTCATTCTCACCGTGCAGTGACACCAGGCATATGTATATTAGGGCATTTGAAGATTAACCAAAGTTAGATTAGGTTGAGTTCAAAGTTTTTAAAGAAAATTTTGTATCATAACGTGTTTCCCAACTGCTATTTATTATTTTGGAACTTTTATATTAAGTAAGAGTTAAATAAAGGAATGTGTTTGTCATATTGAACAATAGACTTCAAGAGGCCCCTCGAAATACTGACTGTTTGTTTTTTGCCTCCCGTCAATCACTTTGGTTAATGAAGTGAAGGACAAGCTAGAGGTAAAACCTTCCTCTAAACACCTATGGCGAAGGAGAGGTTACCATCTTTCGCTTTTGTGTAAAGCACGAAGCCTGAAAGACCAAGAGGACACCCTCGGCCAGCCCGGCGCCCCGAACCTCTGCCTGTCGAAGGCGCTTCCAGCTGTGTGTGCCAGTAAGCCCCTCTACCGACAGGGAAAGTGCCACGCTCCCCCCTGGGTATCCTGTGACGTCACCTCCCCACCCTTTTCCCTTTCTCCCTCCCCTTGATGGCCACGACGGA
Source organism: Oncopeltus fasciatus (assembly GCA_000696205.2). Lineage (NCBI taxonomy): Eukaryota > Metazoa > Arthropoda > Insecta > Hemiptera > Lygaeidae > Oncopeltus > Oncopeltus fasciatus. Next base: position 129,701 of record KZ807442.1, read on the forward strand.
GTCGAGGAGAAATCAGTCCTGTGGGGCCCTGCCGTCCGCCACTAAGCCCGCGACCGGACTTTTGCCTGTCAGTGATCGAACGACTCTCTTACGACCGACATGCCAACACTTTCCTCCGCCAATAAAGGATTCTAATTTTACAAGGTAAGTTACTTATGAATAATGATTATTAAAATTTCTAAAATAAGATTTTATACAACCTGAACCAATTATGTAAATTTAATTTAAAACAATTAAATTTTGTTCTTTGACTTATTTTAAATATATCAAAATTATTACATCTAATTTCAGTCTATGAAGGAAACTATTGAGATATTATTTCTGATTTAGCTGACAGATCAAAGAAATTTATTCCTAAATTATAGTTTAGTAACTAATAATTTATTTAACTATTATTGTCTTATCCATCCATATATTTTTAAAAATATATAATCTTTATTTTTAAACATTTCTAGCTTTAGTTTTTAAATTAATGAGTGTTTTCATGATTTATAGTCTTATTATCAGAACTCAGAGAGCTTTACTGTAACTTAAAGCTCCCTGAGCTCTGAAAAAAACGACTATACATCATGAAAGCACTCATTAATATAATATATATATATATATGTAATATTATGCTAATTTTTTAAAATGGTATTAATAAATAAAAGCATATCAAGTAAAAATGTGTCGAAGCTGCTAAGTTCTTTAACTTGAACAGATGCACAGCATTTGTTTTATAACAGCAGGTTGGTTGGGCCCCCATATATTTTAAATAAAGAGATAAAATTCGATATTGTAAAAGGTCGAATAAATTTATTTTTAAATGTAATTGGGTGAAGGAGACACCCATAGGAAGACCAAAATTTGTAAGCGTATTGTCTTCCTTATACTCAGTGTCACGAAAATGCCTTTTATAGGTGTACAATTTAACTGTACTAAGATTCTTTGAAGAAGTCTTTTAAGATAGANTATCGGCAATAATTCAGCAATTAGTGAAACCATGGCTTCCTCAACAGATGTAAGTCTGACAATTAATTACTCCATTTGTATTTCCAAGCTGATCTGAGTGAAGACTGACATTCTAGTTCCAAATACAAATAGAAAATATACTATAACTCAATAACGGAGGAGCTACGTAATCCGAGCAGATTTTGCATGTACAAAATTAGAGACAGATGTAAATAATACTAAATGAAGAAATCCCATTTACAAACCAAAGATACCAACGAGTGTAAAAAGTATATCCACTAAAGATTTCCCCTAGAATGGACGGGAAAAGGGAATAAGGGAGACAGTCACACATCGTTGCTGCAATCGAATTCTCCCCTAATATGCGTTATTTATAAAAAAATATGTTGCATATACAAACATTGGGAAATTTTTATATTATTTTAATTTAATTAACATGAGTGAGTGCATGTTTGTCAGTGAACATTTACATTTTTCAGATAGAATGCAACATTCAGTACCTATATAATTTTTCGCAAAATTACCCATCCGTTGTTGGGATTGATGTCTTTCTGACGTCCAGCACTTTAAAATAATTTACACTAAAATAGAGTTTTTAATATAAAATAAGCTCTGATAGTGCGAATTATTTGCTTCTGAGAGCAATTCCACACATTTGAGAACTTCAATTTTCTTATTCCATTATCGTTAAAAAAAAAATAAAAAAAAATTACTACTGAATAAAATGTCTCCATATTCGAATAACATCATAAATTTTGCATCTAGGAACACTCAATTGATAGACCATCAACTTAGGAACTATTTCTAATTTATTGCTGATGGCATCTATGGTGAACTTCAATGTCGACAGGATTGTTATTGACAACAATGTTTCTTTGAGTCTCTACCCGCAGGGGAAAAGTACATGAATTACGAAAACGCAGAAAGAAAACTATGAATTGCCATTATCGAAGAAATGACCTTTGGCTCATGAGTCCAGTATCATAACCACTGGTCTACCGAACCATGTAATTATTTAAACATGCCGAAGGACATTCCCTTATGCTATTACGCTCTCGAGTGTTTCAATATTCCTGATTTCTCCTATAAGAAAATAAACTCTCAAGTTGTACGAACATTATCTATTGTTCTATCCTTGTAGTATTCGCCGTAATATATTAACTTTATTCCTTCATGGCTCTTGATGAAGATTCATTTCTGACAAAGGCGGTCGCCATAACGCGACATGATGTTGCCCAACTGGCATACCTAACCCCGCACGTCCAGTGATTGTGGACACTCCTTGAAACTCTGTAACTCTGATCCGTCACAGTAGGCTGGAGCTTGCATAACTTTATTTTTTAAATATATATAAATTTATTCACCCATTCGGAATGATAAAGATTTTATCATTTTTACAAATTGGCAATATTCAAAAAGCAATCTGAAATTCAAATTTATTAATTCAAACAATTTTTACTCTTTGAAAGAAAAGGAACTTTTACTCTCATATGAGGCAGATAGAATTTCAAAAGAAAAAAAAATCACTTTTTAAAAGTCTCATAATGAACATTTTTGCTTGAAAAATATGTTTACAGCATTGTAGAAAAAAGTATTTAATATTTTTAGTTAATTAATTTATTCATATTGAGAGTCGTGTCGTTGGTCAACTTCTCTTCTCATCCGATCTTCATTTAAGGTTTTTTGTTTTTCATTGTAATCAAATTACAAAATAATTTTGTTTTAACATAATGTAGTAAATAAATAAAAGTTTAAAAAAAATTATTCAAATAGAAAACAAAATGTAACTAATAAAAGTGCTGCAGTGATTGGACTTAACCTCCTTTGTTTGATTCCTCCTTCGATTTCACGCCTTTGCGGCAAGCAATGAATCAAAAAAAGACTGTATTTTTAATTTAAGTTGTATTTATCCATTGACCTTAAGTAATAGAACGTGTGCTGCTTCAGGATGGTAATATGTTTGAGAATTATATTTGTCCTTTCATTCTCACCGTGCAGTGACACCAGGCGAAGACGATTACAGATATATATTAAAGAGACTTATAGGTGGACCGTCACACCGCAAGGAGTGCAGATTGTCCACTAGTCGGAAGGAGACGAGATTGATGGAGACGGATTGGGCATAAGGGCAGCTTAAAAAAGGATTACACTCATGCGAAGCACTACAGGAGAGCTGTGAATGTAACTGTAGCAGGAGGTTACGCGAAGCGGAGGGTTGAGCAAGAATGGGCGTGCACGAGGATTTTGCACTTGATCCTCCACGCTTCTCCAAGTGAAGACGATGTCCAACTGTGATCTGTTTATGGAGCTGTCCCTGGAGAGCCACCCGGGAACCTATGAAGCTGAAATATACTTCTGGAGGAGATAGATTAGGATCAACATTGAAGAAATTTGAGCAGCAGCTGAAATACAGCTCATCTTTAACAATATTCAGGAAGCATATATAATCTGGTGAAGAATGAAAGGCAACTTATTCTCTTGAGAAGTTTTTGCTCCTAGCCGATATGTGAAAAGGACATTTAAAGCTTAAATTCCGAGTTTTTTTTCTATATTTTCAAAATTACAAGTCCCATATAGTACTTGAAATAACATTCATAAATACTTTTCTTATTATTCTTTTTTTTTTAAATTGTATAGAACATTTTTTAAAAATAATCTTTACTCAAAATTTTATCTACATTCTTTATGTAACGCTAATAATAAAGAAGAATTTCAGATTTTAAATTTTTGTACTTCAATAAACTCCCCTCCCCCTCCACTCAATTTTAACAATTAACGAACTAATTCAAAGTTATGCAAATAAAAAGTCTAAATATCGAATTAGGTTTTATCATTTAAAATTTGACGCATGCGTGTGAAGAAATATATATAATTTTTACGGACCATTTTCTGCTTTTCCTATGTTGGATGGGATATATATTTGTCAAAAATAGCTTGATTCCCCGAAAGGAAATCTGCTAAAACTCTTAATAACTTTAAGGAAGATTTAAATTAAGCATTAATTAGTATTAAAAGTGTACTTATCTCTAATCTTCAGAATAACTTATATTTCTTATCAGTTAAGTCTCACTTATTTTACAAATTTTTTTATTTATTATCTAATAATAATACATTTTTGAAAGGAAAACCGGCGCCATTGAAATTACGCATTCAATGTACAGATAAACAGTTGAAAACTCGGAGACTTTAATGGTTGGACAAGAACAAAATCCATACTGATGAAAAAAAAATTTTTTTCATAATAATTGTTCATTTTCGTTTCACACTAAACCCTCTTCACTTCCACCCCCTTTACAGCCACTAATAAAAAATCTTCCAACACACTTTGTAAATAAGAAAGGTCTAAATGGAAATTTTAGTTTCCTAATTATCACAATTATGTCCGCTATATTGCTTAACTACACCAAACACACATAAATGACCACTTCTTCAGTCGGATCGGTGAAAAAAAAAGAAGAGATTTTTCTTTAATTTTTCGTTAAAGAAGGACAGAAGCGCAAATAATAAAATTTATCTTTCAAAGACAAAAAGCAAAAAAGGTATGACTGCTAAAGTTTACTCTTGACTGGTTGGAAAGGAAGAACAAGAAAAGTGATCATCCATCGTACTCAATCCATCTTATGTAATCTTATACAAATTTAGTGTTAGATAATTAAATTTTACATCTATTCCACCGTAAAAAATTACTCGTGACTAAAATAAAAATTTGCTATTAGTAATTTTGGACTCCCTCAGAACCACTCCTCCCATTTCAGCCAAAAACGAATTATTTCTAGAACTTTTAATAATAATTAACCTAAATACCAAATTTGGTTACATTATTGTAAATTAAGAGATTACGCGCTACACTCGAAATTGCATTCTTAAAAATTTTCCTCAATATACATTTCTAACATTATTCAATATACATTTCTCGTATAAATGTTAGTGAATTACACGTTACACCTACAATAGTTCTCCAAACTTTAATCGTATCTCGTACAGTTTTTAACAATTTTTAAATTTAGTCTCTCTTAATCTATATGTCGGTCGCAGCCATCATTTGAAGTCATAAACATTTGATCCAGGTGACAACAAGTCCCCTCTCTTCTTCTTGATAGCCCTGAAGGTGGCTTACAATGTACGGCAGATAATAATAAAAAATACTCTTTTTATATATATATATATATATTTTTTTTTTTATCAATCTCGACCGAACCCCCACAAATTGTCTACTTATATAATTAAGTGTGTGAGTAGGGCTTTGACTGACCCGATTGCCCGTTCCGGGACATCCTTTGTGACTTATTGTCCCACCACTGAACGGGTTCTTGCGGTACTCTACTTTCTCTTGCCGAATGTGCAGGACCTTCAGGAGGAAGGTTCTAGCTTGCTTCATCATCAAACATTACAAAATTTATATTAAACTTATGATTCATGTGGATCATTGAAACTTCATTTATGTTTTGCTTCTGTATAATTGCTGGCTGATGTAGACTCTATTAAAGGTGAGTGAAAAAAAACAACAAAAAAATGAGAAATGTGAACTGAGGAGGTTTGTGAACATTTCTAATTTTTTTCAGCCACCTTTCATTTATGTTTTTGTAAACCTAATCTCAAAATATAGGTGAGAATACTTGACATTCATTTCTTAAAATATTCCAACTTTTTGCAAATATGCCTATAGGAAATTAAGTAATATACGTGTGTACTATGGCAAGGAATTAGCTCCACACGATCCTACAATGAGAAGCTAAAAACCAAAACTTTATGAGTGAGTGAGTATATATGTGTGTGTTTTATATTTAAAAATAAAATTTAAATGAAGCCTTTAGATAGGTGTAATAAGAACATATTTTTTTTTCTTTTAAATTTATAAAAAGCAATAGACATAATGAAAATTTATGAAATAATATTGACTTAATTAGATAATTTCTTTCATTTTTAAAATTATTATTTATTACTATGTAACGTCGAATTATTTCAGTAATTTCTCTAATAGACAGAGTTATGTTCGATTGGTAAATAAAGCACTTTAATTCGCATTTTTTGAAGAATCGCTGTTTGTTTTGGGATTATTTATTTCAAAAGGCAGTGAAGAAATTAAACTTTTGAAAATGTTCTTTAAGACTCGAGTTCAATTAAATGGTGGACGACACTGGTTTGGAAAGAGCCGACAGTACATAGATCGGTTTGTTACGGGTTGGTTTTTGTCAGACTGGAGCTCGGTGACCCACCAAGGACGTAGGAGTTGATGGCTATCTGTCTGTGGACGAGGCTCTTCTCAGACACTGACTGCTCATTCTTCACGTACAGCACTACCACCAATTGGCTATACATGAACCTAAAATATATCACGATCCAGCTCTGAAAAGTCGTGAAAAGACATTCGGCATTAAATGTTGTTACTGAACTATAGTCTTGTAACGACGAGGTAAGTATTAAAGTATATAGATGTTATCGTCAAGCAGAGAGTGTAAACAAGTGGTTTTATATTTTATTTTTGGCCACTTTATAATATATATTTGTGCCAAGAATTTTTCCACGAGGAATATGTACAACACTTATTGCCAAGATAAAATGAGCCTTCAAGTGATGTCCCACTTGTGAAATAACACATTTAATCACAGTATACTAATGCTATGTGAAGAAAAGATGATGCAAGTTATCATGCATAACGTCAACCAATATAATCTCGAAGAAAAGTTTATTATCTTTACCTTCATCCAAGAATAAAGATAAACAATATTTTATGGGTGTTTCAATTAACCGACTATTATAGAACAATTCATCACGGCTAAATGCATAGTTGCAGAAAGCGAGTATTAGTGAGTTGATAACATTTTAACTTCTTTCTAGATCATTTTCAGTTGATAGATTACTAAACAATCTATTATCTGTGTATCGAAACGTATATTTATTAATGGACTATCTGTTTAGGGAAAACTACGTTCTTCTCAAAGTTGAAAACTCACATATTGTTAAAGTTAAGTAATTCACGCTGTTAGCGGATATCTTGAGTTAAATCAATGAGTTTACGGAAAGGATTGAAGGAGAAAAAATTAAAAGCGCTCATTTTCAACCATAATGATGTACATAAATTATTTTGATAGTATATCATACTTTTTATAATCTCCATACGATTATGAGAATCCCCCTAAGACGAAAAGTAATCCCCGTTGTTATTATAACGCGATGTTTTATGAACTTTGACGGATTTTTACCGATCCTACAGATGAAAAGCTAAAAATATAAACTGGCGACCGCAAAGTCAAATAAATNAATATATAATACATGTATAAAATTAAAAATGCGACCAAAATTTTTTTAAATAATGACATCCAATTGCCTTTTAGCTTTCAATTTGCAAATCGCTGGGTGATAATATCTGTAATCGATCAAAACGAAAGGAGACATAGAAGGAGTCTTTATTTAAAATTTAAAATCTAAATAACTTTGTGAGTATTACGAAAAAATATGTATAGGACAAAATAGGAGATTATTTAATTTTATAACATATGTGAATTACAACATTAATATTTGTATATTTATAATTATATTAAATTTATAACATTTATAATTTTCATTGTTTATAGGGCGCTCTTATACTTAAAGTATACAATCCAAATTCGAGTTTTAAAGTTTTTTATTGTAAACTATTAAATTAATTATTTTCATGTGAAATTAGAGGAGGAGGATGGGGTTTTAGATACAGACCAAAATATATGATAATGTTATATTCGATTCTATTTGAAATATTAATAAAATCTAATTTTATGTATTTATGATCTATAAAAGATTTCTGATAAACGTTTTAAATGAAGATATTTACGAATATAAATTCGATGACTGAGAACTTCTCCCCACTCTTCCTTCACGCCTGTTTATGGAGCTTTACTGTTACTTTCATTGCTGTACCCGGCTAATAAAAGATTTAGAATTGACTTTAGGTCCATCCTGATTAAACATGGGAAATCTTTTAAGCCTACCCAGCTTCGAATGCATGTCGGATTTTAGATGGACTTTAGTAGCCATCCCAAGGGAGTAAAATCACTATGACTAAATGTAGGTCTATTTTTTACCCAATTGGCTGTGCTGAACACATATCAAGCCCATAAACTGCCTATTTATCAATGGGCGTTTTTTCTATGGCTTTATTTTGGCCAACAAACTGCCTGTCCAAAGATCCAAAGTATTGTCATTTATTATTGGTATTGCGAGCAAAATGGAGGAATCAAATGTAGAAACATACCATTATTTTGCAAAAACTTAAATACCAGTTTTTATTATCTTGTTTCGAATTTCATAATATCTCAGCAAACCATGTACACTAACAGGAATATATATATATAAAGCTGACCTGTTATATAAGTCACGTCCACAACTCCTGACTTCCAGACTTGTCGTAAATTTACATTATTCACAAAGACGGACTAAGTGCCATTTTTAAATGTCAGCTTGACATTTTCCTGCCGGAGCAGCCCGAATCAACTTATACTCACAATCCACTTCTTTAAACAAGAACTGTATTTTAAATACATAATTATGGTTTTTAGACTTCATACTGGCTTTAAGCGAAAACCAGCAAATATTAGGAAGAATGCTTACTGTGAAAAGGATAAGTGAAACGGTACATGAAATTTTGGAAACTGTATTTGTGTCCTTGATTTGTATCCATCTCGAATACACAACATTTTTATTACTAACCGTCATGTTTAAAAATAAATCCTCACTTTAAGGACTAGTTTTAGTGGACCTGGTACTAAAATCTTACTAAAAAATTATATTAATATTTAAAAAAAAGTCTTTTAATAACTTGATCTTGCGGTTAATTCCCAAAAACAATTTTTAAATATATATACCGAAAAGGGATAAATAAACACATGGAATTAAGATTGTCATATTTTTGTTTCATTATTTATGTTTTCTTTTTGGGTAACAACAAGTAATAATTTTGTTCACGTAGGCTTCGACGGTCGTCAGATGTATTTACCGTTTCTTCTTCCGGGTTGGACCGTGTCAAGTTTTTGATATTAGCCGAGCTTTCGCACATCATGATATGGCTTCTTCAGGGCTGAAAAGAAAAATAATTCTCTTTCCAGCCCTGAAGAAGTCATCACACGATGTGCAAAAGCTTGGCACCTAAAAACCCTAAAACACGGTTGAACCCGGAAGAAGTATTGGTAAATATGTCTGTAGACCGTGGAAGCCTACGTGAACATCCATTATATTTTTGTTATTTTTAAAAGATATATTTAAGGAAATCTAGATATTCCCTCATCTTTACCCTCCTAGTCGGTCTAGAGCCATTCTAAGGGACGATAAGTTTTCACTACATTGTCTTCTTTGGCTTTTGAGATGGAATTAGTTTTTTAATCTGCTTTATGTTGATCTTTAATGAAACATGCTTTGTTTATGCAGCTCCTGTCTGAGAGATCTAAGCTTTAATGGCTCCTTGCTCATAGCTACACGACGGACAACCGCCACTGGAATGTTCCGTTTTTGTGTGTGACAGCCGACAACAAATTGCAATGTCTGCGACTGAAGAAAAACACCAGCAATAGTGCCACACTTCACGTAACAATGGAGGAAAAGCGTTATATCATGACTTTCTATTGCGTGGCCCCCCTTGGATCCTTCACACGAACACCCCTTCCCTTGAGTCTTCAGCTCTAAAAGCAGAGATTTATTCTTCCAATGAAAATTATGTACATCATTCTGCCACGCATTAATGAATTGCTTCTCTCCTACCTCCTGCTAACCCATTTCGTCTAATTTGAAATGCCACAAGCTCAATAATGAACTTGGCACTTATTTTTGTACAAAAAGCTACATACCGAGTTTCATTAAGAATAATTAAAAATTGTGACTTGTAGAGAGTTGAAAGGCATCCAAAAATCTATCAAAGGAACAATTTCTATAGCTTGATATTGGCAAGAAACCTTTTAGTGGCATACAGTGTAGAATCAGGCGAAGTTGAGGTATTCGTTGGTTACGGCTGTGTATCGTAAGACTGGGAGAAGATAAATCCCGCTTTAACTTCGAGAGAAGAGGATTCTGTTCGCGTGGAAATTTGAGTGATTCAACGGCCCTCGTCCCACGGCAGAAGGAGAAACATGGGGGGTGACTCACGCTCCTGAATAAGTAGCCGTAGATAGACAAATGAATGAGAAAAGCCACTTTGAATTAAACCCTGGCTAAGGGGAAGGTCCTGGATTTGTTGAAATTTTATTGGCTTGGTTTGCAAAACACTTTTCTGTAGAAATATATCTATCGAAGTTGTTCTTAAGATAGATTTCTGAAAATTTGTTCGAAATTTTCTCCGATCTTTCTTACGAAATACCAAGAATGACAGTCACTAAGATTTATACTGTTCAAATATTGGGATTATTCCTTACAAAATAACAGCAGTATATTTCTGCATCAAGTCACATAAGNATAATGTTGTGTTAGTGTACCATAAAACAAATTACGTGATAGAATAAATGCAAAAAAATTCATTATTTTTTTCTAATACATTTGTACAAAAATTGCAGAATAAAGGTGATGTTTAAAATGTTCGTTACGCAGGAGCAAAACTAAGAAGTCCTCAGTATTGTAGAGTTAATGATTATTTGTGTTGTATCTTTTTTTGTCATATGAAAGTCCACATATATAGAATTTATCTTTCACAAATAAATAAATCAGGATTTAGCTACATTGCTCAAAACTAAATTTACGCCCACTGCAGCGAAAATGTATTTTATAAACTATAGTTGGTAAACCACTTCGCCATTGAACTTAGTTTTATTTTGTCTACAAAGAGCAATATCATTATATTGCAAATAAGCTAAAATTGTTTATACATACGTATAGTTTCTTTTCTTTGAAAATATTATTATTTCCATATAGTACATAGTATTACATATTTCAATATATATAATATATACTTCCTATGTTTCTACATATAAGATTTCTAAATATCTTTACTTCTAAACAATCTATATTTATTTTGAATGGTATTAAAATGGTAATTTTGCTCTATCCGAGGTTTTCTAGTGCTTTGCAAAAATATCTCTAACAAAATTTGACTCGTACTAAAATATCTACTTGGGCAATTCAGAATAGAACTCAGATTTGGTCGTGCTTGGTAATCCGTAATCCCAGCACAGCTTAGCAAGGATAATGAACTATTGAAACACTAAATTGCGTGAGCTAAGACAATATAATATACTATAATATATAATATAATTGTATAATATAATAAATTCAGAGTATCTGATAATATTCCCGCGTACCTCATATATCGGATTGGTTTTTAACTAATCGACTGTTGAGACGTCTAGTGAACGCTAAAAGAAAGAGGTAATAGAATTTCTGTGTTGTTCTTGACCAAAGGCTGATATGGGGACCACAACATTTGTCCAAAATTCTTATCAGGTTGCTGATTAATATATAAATTACAAATTACTTTTGAAAACATCTGAACTTACAGCATTAGAGAAATGAACAAAATTATTGTATTTTCCACACAAAAAAACAACTAATTACATAAGCCACACACCTTTCGTCAACAATCATAGGACCTTAAATATTAACTAAAACCTCTCTTGATAGTAGGTCTGAATTAAATTTTATGCGAAAAAAATTAATTTTTTTTTATCAACGAAGCATTGCGCTGGGGCATGTCCATCCAAAATGTTGAATCCCTTCCCCTTGCATCGCGTACCAACTTAGGGTGGCAGTATACGCCTTGTAAGAGCCTGCTCGTCGGCTTGGCTAAGTGCCCTTATCGCAATACTCCGCATGCCCCGCCCTGGGAGTGTGGGCCCAGACAAAGACTGCGCCTGGACTGGTTACTCCGATCCTTGGCCACCCTGGAAAAGTTCAAGGAGACTCCTTTTCTCCCCCTCTGGCGCGGCCACTTTTATCTCATTTTATTTTCCTTTAACGTGTCCTTTTTTTTTTTCCTTCTCGTTTTTAAAGGGGTTTGCTAAGACCGGAATGGCGAAACCCTCACCTCTCTGTTAGTCACACACATTCCGGCTAACATTTACCCATAAAATATTGGCTTTATCGCTAAAATACTTACACCTATAGATTTTTATAAACAGCCTGGTTGAGTTATTGGTGATTTTTTTAATGGTAGGAAACTGATACTCAATTCTGAAAAAAAAATCTATTACCATTTTACTGAGATGGGATGGCAAATATCTTGTTAGTAAGATTACCACAAATATTTAAAAAGAGCCAAATCTTTCTAGTAAATTTTCTTACAACTTTCCTATTTTAATTAAATGTTTCATGATAAATTCAACAATTTAGTTTTAGCAATAGTAATCATATTTAAAAAATAATAAAATAAAAAATTCCGTACTATCTAATGTTTCTAATAACGAATAATCCAACTTTAAATGGATCTTCAGTATTTTTTTAGGATACTGAAATATATAAAAACTTTCACGTACATAATAAAAAACAAATAATAATAAATAAATTCACCTTAAAAATTAAAAACTAACAGTTTGATTTTCTATGACTAAGGATTTAATTTAATTTATAAATTTAAAGCTGAAAACAAATTATTTAAATAATTAGTAAATATTTAAGTAAACTTGATATTATTATAAATAAATTATA
>KZ807442.1:159760-174915 GCA_000696205.2 Oncopeltus fasciatus
ATATATAAATTAAATACAAAATTACGAGGAGTACAAACACTATTCAAATAAATGAAAGTGGTTTATTTATTCAATTTCACATGAAAATATTTTAATTTTTCTAGGTTAATCGTTTACTATAAAAATATTAAATAATAGATTACAAATCTTAAGAAACTACTAAATCATACTTATATTATCATCATTTATTTATGTCTAGTGCAATGTCTGCGAGACAAAGAACTGTGTGGCTCGGCTTACAGGAATGTAATTTTATCGAAGCCATGTAATTTCTTTGGATTTTTTTCTATGTAATTTATTTCCACAATCTAAGGACATCTTTTGAAAATTGCTGTTTATCTCTCACGCTCCATCCAGCTCGAACCGTTCACATTGATGGAAACCTTCACTATATCTCTGACCTAATCTGGCACTCCTTATCATCCATTAATCTATCAGCAGCTGAGTGAATATCCTCTAACAGCAATAACAGTCTAGAGTTTTTGTTCTTCTAAATAGTTTTGCTAATACAATTCATGAGTGTTACGTTATTCTCATTCTTAGTTTCTCTCAGTCTCTCTTCCATCACTCTTTCTCTCTCCCTCGGAATCTCTCACTTTTATTAACATTTTTCAAAATACATTATTATGTATAGTATTATACTTACTCAAAGTCAGCTGGGTGAAATTCCATCTTAATAATGGAAACTTTAATGCTCAGAAGTGCAGGAACTTTAATGTTGGTGTAGAAAGGATACTCAAAAATGTAGTGACGAAGATAATTGTCAGTGTGGTTCATGTGTTCACCAGTAGTTGAGGTTCGGTCAGAAAGGAGTTTTAAAACGAAAAAAAAGTTCTTACAAGAATTTAAGAATTAAATAATTTACAAGAATTTATATTTTAATGCAAGCGATTCGGATCATGCAAGCCATGATCTTGGCTGGGAGTGTCTCGCCCTGGCAAGTCGTTCAATAAAGGTATACACTTTATTAATAGCATTGATAGATTTTATAGAATTTTTCAAAATTGGGGGTTTGTTAAATGTATAAAAAAATTTAGAAAATTATCAATTTTTTTATAAAGCAAGATTTTCAAAAAAAGGAATAATATAGAAAAAAATCGCTTTAATTTTATTTATCTTTAATTAGAAAGTTGACGCTTTCGGAATTGTACTGGTACAAGAACAGCCATGTATTCGCAATTGGAATGAGTTGAGCAATGGGCTCAGAAGATGGAACTATAAGTCCCGAATTTCTCGGCTTATGTTTATAGAAAAACTGAATTCTCGAGCTAGGTATTTTTTATTTTTTTTTTATTTCAACAGTTCAATCGTTGCAAAATGAAAAGTATGATTCGTTTGCGATATCTTCTAAGACTGAAACCATTCTGGAAGTTCTGAAAACTTTTCCTGGAAATAACATCAATTACATATACATATATTACCATACCGAACTTGTTTTAATACATTCATGTTAAGAGCTTATACCTAGAAATGCTATCCTACAGCTATATCCTGTGGAGGAAGTATTTTATATCGTAAGAATTGCTCCCAACAACATGACCCAAAATTTGATTGGATTTCCTCAGTAACTAACTCATTTCAAAAGTAGCCTGTTCACTTAGCTCTTCCTGGGCTCTGCTCCATAGCGGATCGGTATGTTGGATTGCAGAGGGAAAATTCAAGAAGGAAATTCCTCTACGGTAATATCGTTTCCCTGTGCGCAACTACATCGAGCTCCGATTAAAACGTTAATTGGAACGTAGCAAATTAGGTGGCGGGATCGCTGGCTTTCAGGTCACGAGAGAAATTTAAAAAAAAAAAAAACATTTAAATAGGTTTACGCTTGACGTGAGTATGTGTGGTCATACGGATGCATCACCTTTGTCATATTGAACTGAATCCGTTTATTTAAAAGTATTTTGTAATTAAATAATCTAAAAGGTTATTTCCACCGCCAATGAATATAGAACTATCATACCTTCTATTATCCGTCTTCATTGGTTTCTACAAACCATCTTCTGTTGGCGAGCGCTTTCGGACATTGTCCATCTTCTGGCCGAATACATGCGTTCACTGTCACTGTCTCTATTCAACTGCAGCAGTTGGACAATGTCCGAAAGCGCTCGCCAACAGAAGATGGTTTGCAGAAACCAATGAAGACGGATAATAGAAGGTATGATATTTTGTAATTAGTTTTTTTGTTAAAACTTCCTTATTTTTTAAACAATAAACCCAGAAATGAGGAAGCTTTGTCTACTAATGGTTTATACAAAAATTAGGGAATATTTCTAAGTTAGATACAATAGATTGTTGGACAATATTTTAATTAATACTGGTATTGCTGGTGTCTCCCGGAATTGTCCACTTCGTTTCCTCTCCCTTAAATTTCTACATCATTCTTCTTCTATCCGTCCGGGGAAGTAGAACTTGGCAAGGAAACGATTGAATCTTCTTTGTCGTGGTTGGTAACTCGGAATGGTCGGGTACTCCCCCGCGGGTGCTCGACCCCTGGCCAACAAGGAAGGTCGGCGACCGGGACCCGTGCTTGGAATACTCCGCCCACAGAGTCTGGGCAGAACCTCTAACGGGCCCTCACGCACGGGGCCTATCTTCTGCATATATCTTTCATGGCGCCCGTAACTGTCAGCTGCTAAACTCTCAGCTGATAGGAGACCTCCCATATGGGGACTGAACTATTCGTGATCTGGACGAGGACAAGTAAAAAATTATTTAGCAGGCTTTACTGTAAAATCTGCAATTACACGCATCGAAAGATAATAATTACTAACTTTAAATATTGACTATAGTTGTGGTATTTAATCCCACGCTCATTATATACAAAAAATGCAAGGGAATAGAATAAAAAAATCTTACTACCTCAGCCGGTACTCGAACCCAGATCTTCTGCTTTCCGGGTAGTTATGCTAACCGTTGCACCACCTAGGCTAGCTAGATAATTTCTTCTACTCCCCGCACTTTACTCCGAGT
The DNA here is from genome assembly GCA_000696205.2 of Oncopeltus fasciatus. Lineage (NCBI taxonomy): Eukaryota > Metazoa > Arthropoda > Insecta > Hemiptera > Lygaeidae > Oncopeltus > Oncopeltus fasciatus. The sequence goes on from KZ807442.1 coordinate 162,728, forward strand.
CTAAACCCCCGGGTCTGAGCAGGATACCCGGGTTCAAGTCCCAGCTGAGGTTGAAAGATTTTTTATTCTATTCCCTTGCATTTCTTGTATTGTATTGTAATTATTAATATAATAAGTAATACTGAATAATAATAATAATAAAACAATAGTAATTCCATTTATCCACCATTTTAGCTAAAGAATATAATATATATAAATTCTGGCATTTTAATGTGCTCATATACATTTCTTCAACGGTGGATTTTAATGAAACACATCAAACACAAAATTAATAGAAGTTTATAGCTTACTTTTAATAAGAAAAGTAAGCTAATTTTATTATATATTTATTAATTTAGCAGTAATAGTTCCTGCCATACATACTGCAGTCAGCTCATAAATAACAGTAAAAACGAAATTAACAAGGAGAAAAATAAGTTACAGCCAAAAAGATAATAGTAAAAAAGTTGAAAAATAAATTAAATAATTTAATAGTATATCTGAGTGAAATAATATGATTTAATCGATAATTTTTTTAAATTTTGATTTCAAATAACTAGAATTGGGATTTATTGGAGATTCTAAGCAAATTAAGATATATGCTGGTTATTTCATTTGGTTCTTTGCTATTCTTTAATAAAATTATAAATATAATACCGAAAAATACTGGCTTTTTCAGATGAATTAACGAAGGGGAATAAATTAAGAATTAAAAAATTAAAGTTATAAACTAAAAAAATAAAACTTTTAACATATGGTTTATTCTGTTCCAAGCAAATGGAAGAAAAAAAATTTATTTATTTATTTGTAGTTTTCGTATAATCTCCTTAATGTGTACTTCAAAGAGATTTTTTTTTTTAATTCACAACGTTTCTATCTTCTCAGTCTATGAGATGTGGTTTTTTTTCACAAAGAAGTTTGAGGGTTAATAAATTAAAATTATAAAGTTTTTATATTTCTACGTGTAGTATTTTACAGCGTTGTTTTTTTTTTTTTTTTAATCAATTATTATGTTGTTATACGGTTAAAGCGTGACGTGTGACAATGCAGCGCTTTTAGTTGCTCGAAGATTGAAAAGATACATTCCGTCTGGATGCCTTTCACTCGAGCAAGGATGGCCGTGTCGCAAGCAGCTCGGATCCCGAGGGCTGCAGGGCCCAGGTGATGCAAAGTCATACCCGGTCGTGTCTGTCTGTCTGACGGGCCTGCCTTCTATCTGATTTTTTTTTAGCACTTGGATGACGGCGCCTTCTGAAGCGAGAGGCCATTTAAGTGTCACACTTAGAATGGATGGTGTCAGGAATAGAGAGTAGGTAATACTGGCGATGAATGATTATCTGAAGTAATTAGTAACGGATTAATTATATATATAACAATTTTTCAATATGAATTCAATATCTTTCAAAGTCGATAGGTTTAAAAAAATCAGTATGTTACAACGTATTCAAGATTGTTGCAAAGTTTCTATGTGTTTACATATATACTGGTTAAATAAAATGATTTTTTAGAGATGTAATTCGATACTGAAAACCTGTCAAGATGATATCCTAAATAAACTAAATAATCTGTGGGGATCTGCTTTACAAGGCCAGAAATGTCAGGGAATATCTATGTCTAGGGCACTGATTCCTCCTACAATATTCGGGGCTAACTGAAAAAATAATAACTTTTTAGACAATAAATGCAAGGGAACAGAATAAAAAAGTCTTACTACCTCAGCCGATACTCGAACCCGTGTCTCCTGCTTTCCAAGCAGTTGTGCTAACCATTAAACCACCGAAGCTAGCTAGGTAATTTCTTCTATTCCCCTCACTTTAATCCGAGTCTAAAGCCTCGAGCAAGACAAATATATCGTTTTATGCTGGAAGGAGCTAACATTGTCGGCTATTTGTTAAACTCTCGTTACCCCCCCCCCCACCATGTTTCTTTTCTTCTTTTTTTTAAATACTGATTTTCGTTGTGGTATTTAATCCCACATTACTTTTATACAATAAAAAGGAGAATAGAATAAAAAAAATCTATTTAATAACTTTTTAGTATTTGGCTCCGGACAAAAGTGAAATGACATAACGGTTGAGATGATAGAAACTAAGGATAAACAATCTAATGAAGAAAAATACAAATGTAAAATTAGTAGGATACTGAGCTCGAATAACTCAATTTAAAAAAATATTAATTAAAAGAGAAATCTGCCAAATTTTACTCACTAAATTGGATTGTTTTCATAGACTGCTGGCATAAAAGAAAATGTGTTTAACGTTAATTAAAGAGAATAATATCACATCAAGTAGCTTTTAAAAGTAAGAATAAGTACGAAATGTGACAATTATGTAACGCAATGAAACATATTACGCTCTCTACCGCAAATCCAATATGAGATATTATGTGACTAAAATATGCAAAACCACAAAACAGCAAGAAAACTGTTATTGCTAAATCATTTAAAACAAAACAACAATATATTTCTTCAGCATTCACGATATTTGTAATCATCCTTTGGTACAATAAAAATTACTCTTGTACAGAGACTGCTGAAACTACTATGATTTCCCATAATGATGAACAAAATAAGTTTAATTCTTAGATGATTTTAGTTGGGGTTCGGTCAAGGTAAATCCAAAAAACACAAATTTAAAAAAAATGTATTTTTTAATAAAGGATTATCTGCCTCATACATTTTTTTAAATTTGTGTTTTTTGGACCTACCTTGATCGAACCCCAACTAAAATCATCTAAGAATAATATCTACGGTCAACAAACTCTCCTTTTGAAAATAAGTTTAAATGCATAATTTCATTTTAAACGCCCAATAAGATAATGAAGAAAAAAGTACGATTGTTACATCTTTACATTCCCAAATATTACTCTCAAGGAGCATTCAGGAACACAATGAATGATAATCATAATAAACCACATAAAATAAAAAAATAAAAAGTTCAGTGAAAGATTATGTGAAAAATAAATGAAACCCATCATTAAAAAAACAATTTTTTTTTCATTACTAAAAACTTTCTGTGCGAAGATATTAAACTTTTCATATACAAGTAATGTAGAAATGGTGATTTTTTAATTTGATCCCTTTATTTAAACTCATCTCCTACGTCTGTTCTGGCCCATTATGAGCACATTTAGCGATCTTCGATATTTGTAATAAAAAAAATCAATATATATNATTTTTATATGAATTTAGGTTTTTAACCCCCCCCCATATATATATAAATCACACTCCATTAACATAAATCGAAATTCTAACATACTTTTATGAAATATACCAAAAAGAATACGTGACATGATAGATTATGAAAGATTTTCAATTTTCTGATGTTTTTCGATAACAGCTAAATAATTTACAATATAGTCCCTTTTATTGTCAAGCTTTCATTGTTCTTATTGTTATTGCAGTTGGATCATTTTAAAATTTTTTTTTAAAGCATCAATTCAAGCAAATAAAAAGATTTATCCCCTCTGCAATTTAATCCAAACTATTAATGATAAATTAAAAAAAAATTAGCATCTATCAAGGGGTGAACCTTGTACCTCCCTATAAAGGATGCTATTTTTTTTGGTTTTTTAATAAAAACTTTAAAAATGTGAAAAAAAATGAATTTATCCTTCTTTGCATCACATCACATCATATAAAGTAACATTATTTTGCAGTTTCACTTATTAGAAATTTAACTGATACCCAGTAAACTATTTTTAAATACACATTTTCTTATCAGAGTTTTATTGGTAGATTGGAACTGAGAATATGGTTCTCTTGTGTTTCAGGTATGTAGAGGGCACAGTACCTTCTGGATGTTGAATCTTGAGCAATGGGAGAGAGAGGAGCCACGGCACAAGGACAGTAATTAGGGGTATTACTGGCACAAAGGTATCGCCGAGCGAATTTCTCTTGGCGCCTTGCCTCATTCCTTACCGGATATGCAACTCAAAACCATAAATATCATTTTAAAGATGTATCTTAAGAACAAATAGATACATAGTCTTAAAGAGACTATACATAGTCTTTAGCATTTATTTATTTATTTTTTTTTTTTGCATTTTTTTGTCTGATTGGTACAGCATTTATTTCTCAGGATTAGCTTAGTAATAAGTAATGTAGCAAAGTAGATTTTCTGCATGGAAATCATGTTCGCTCCTATAAATGTACAGAACAAAAGAGGTGTAAAATTAAGTAACATTTCTTTAATATAATATTTAAAAAAAAAATTGCATGTTAAGAAAGATATTTAAGAAAGTAATCAAGTCTAGGGTGGACCCAACTTTTTTTTATAAATATTAATTTAGTTGTGGTTTATTATACCACGTAAATTTTAAACAATTAATGAGAGGGAATAGAATAAAAAAATCCATCTCTCCCAGGCAGGAATCAAACTTGGATCTCCTGCATGTCGGACCGGAATGTTTCTATTACACCACCGGGACGGGCTAGATAACTTATCAAAGCTCGGTTAACGTCGATAGTGTGGTGGATATTTAATAAGTTATCTAGCTCGTCCCGGTGGTGTAATGAAAACATTCTGGCCCAGCAAGCAGGAGATCCAAGTTTGATTCCTGCCTGGGAGAGATAGATTATTTTATTCTATTCCCTCTAATTAATTGTCCGACTTTTTTTTCTTTTTTTTTTTTTCTAATAAAGACTAAAGTCTTTTGTTTTAAAGCATTTTATTCCATTTATTTCATTTATTTTAGTTGTTATAAGATTACGAAAAAGGGGTATTTAGAGAATAAGCAAAATTTAAATTTCTTTACATGGTCTATGGTCTATGTTATTTTACGAAAAATGCTTAACAAGGAAAAAAATCACGAATGTAACTACTGTGGGGGAGCTTTTTCCTTTTTTTTCTTTCCGGTCAGTCTATAGCAATTTTAATAACCATACCTTTTACACTTATTGCTCTTCTGCTCGAAACATAAATTTCCTCATCTACTATTTATTTATGTACATTTGTGATGAAAAATGGGAAATTTGCTTTGATTACACTGCTCCTGCGTGAAGGACTAGCTAACATTTCTCTTAACACCTTGAATCCTTTTACTAAGAGAAAGAGATAGAGAGAGAGAGAGAGAGAGAGGGTGTGTGTGTGAGAGAGAGAGAGTGTGTGTGAGAGAGAGAGAGAGAGAGAGAGAATTTAGTATATAATTAAATCATATTATTGTATAAATATTATTTCGGCCATTATACATAAAATTAAATGATATTTCTTCAAATATTTCAAATTGTTTTATGCGTAATTATAATTTTTATTGAAGTAGTTTCATGATTAAAAATATAGTAATTTGAAAATATCTTTAATTGTTATTATAATCAAATATTTATTTTTTTTATCAAATAGCATCATTATAATTGTTATTTATAATGTATATCAATTATTAGTATTAATCAATTTATTTTCTTAATGTATCGAATTATTGTTTTGCTGCAATTTAATTTTAGGGACTCCACTTAAGTTTCTCGAAAAAAAAATTATTTTGTGGTGTTTGATCCAATATCTCAAGCAAAAACATTACAAAGCAAAATCGAGCGTAAAGTACATCTGTGTTACTTGTTTCTGCGTTCTTGCTGCCTACCGAATGGACGTTTATGGTTTCGCAAGACAATATCATCGATTACAATGGCCCCCTTCAGAATGGTGGTGATGGTGACCTCCGCTATCGGACAATGCTGGGACTGGCCGAGCGAGGGGAACAAACTTGACCCCCATAGCCCATCTCCCTCTGCATCTTCACACTCCCCCGACATCGTCCCGTCCCAAGGACCCCAGTCTTCCTTAAACCTCCCTCTACGCCTTGGGAGGCCGTCATTTTCAGCATGGGATGGTACGCATGGAAGTGTATCTTGTCAATGTGTACGCTCCTCAATTTATATAAGAAATATGGGTTATAAAAGTGTATTGAACGCATGGTTAATACAACATGACTGCTGAAGACATAACCTTTCACTGTGATAATACATTTTTAAGAGAAAAATATAAAAATAAGTTACTCACAAAATTAGCTTGAGTTTAACTAAACTATTTATAACTAAAATGACTCTAATTTTCACTGTCGACTAATTTATAACTTTTTTTTTCCTTAAACTTCTATGCAGCCATTTAAGTTCATGAAGAATGTGGCTATCTATAGATAGAATATCTAGTCACTTTATTCTAAACATCCATTGCAAGGTTTGATTTCTCGATAAAGGCCTGCCCAAGAAGAAATTCAAACCCAGAGGACCAAACTCGGGACTCCCAAAAGGACACTCTAGGCAAAGCCAACACCTTATAACATTCCTTTATCTAGCTAATGCCTAAGAAGGGAAATCAAAATTCCAATTATGTATGTCGTGTTTCTAAATTTTTATATGAATTTAGGTTTTTAACCCCCCCCCCCCAAAAAAAAAAAATACAATGGTTATAAGAAATTATAAATATTTATTTGGTTGTGGTGAAAAAAATATCTGTCCCAGCCAGGATTCGAACCTGGATCTCCTGGAATGTTTCCATTACACCACCAGGATGAGCTAGATAACTTTAAATTCCCAACAGATTAGCGAGAGCCTAACCCACGAGAAAGACGAATACATCGTCTTAAACTCGAAGGAGCTGATATTGTCAAGCTATTTTTCGACTCTCGTCATTTACTTTTTTAATTTTTCTTTATAAATATTTATTTGATTGTGGTTTATTATCCCACGTAAATTTTAAACAATTAATGAGAGGGAATAGAAATAAAAAAGAAAAATTATGAAAAAAGTAAATGACGAGAGTCGACAAATACCTTTACAATGTCAGCTCCTTCGAGTTTAAGACGATGTATTCGTCTTTCTCGTGGATTAGGCTCTCGCCACTGTAGTGGGAATTTAATAAGATATCTAGCTCGTCCTAGTGGTGCAATGGTAAAGCACGCCGGCCCGGATAGCAGGATATCCAGCTTCGATTCCTGGCTGGGACAGATAGATTTTTTTTATTCTATTCCCCGTCATTAATTGTTATAAGAAATTGTTCCGTCTTTAAAAATGGCTGTCGAAAAAACTCTCTCGTTTCGAAATAATTCAGTAATAATACGAAAAGAAAATCCCCAAAACGACTCCAACTATTTTGAGGAACTTAATGTTATTTCGACAATATAAGTTGCAGCAAAGTTGCTAAGAAGAATTGTCTTGATCTTTTCGCACCAAATTTCTTATTTACCCATTTTGTATCTTAGTCTTTTTTAAATATTTCAGTCACTTGCTGAAAATTTTATGAGAACATTCTTATTCATCAAATGCATTTTCCAGCCTTTATTCTTGAACGACCAGATAACTAAATACGTGAGTAGTGACACAATCCTTGGCTGACTGTTGTCCTCGCCATTACTTCTGCTAAGATCTTGATCACGAAGAAGTAATCTCATGCACGGGATCTCACACAGCGTCACTTCACATACCTACGCTCTACAGATATGGTCATCACGCTCAAACACATTTTTACTTGGGTCCAATGAAGCAGCCGTTAAAATAGTTCTTTAAAATAAAGTCCGTTCAAAATGTCATGAGCCGGATACATTATACATTTTACGGAACTCGATATTAAAAGCAATTTACATGTATAGGAGAGAAAAAAACAAATATATAGGGATTGTATACAAAAATGTTGGCACTTTGTGCAGGACTCAAATCTCCGAATTAGGATTTGGAAAATAAAGCTAAATGTTCGGAAGTAGTTGGTTGACGGAATGATTGGTTGGGGATGCGTCCTTAAAATTTGAATAAATAAAAACTAACTTGAAAACCAAAAAAGTTTTTATCTTTTTTGCAAAAGTTTCAGCCAAAATTGCAGGCCTTATTCTGGATATTGAGGATGATTGAGGGAAACAGACTACTGCTCTGGGATAACTAAATCATGACTGAATTAGCTTTCAGAATTTAGCACTCATGATTTATTTATCCCAGAGAAGACAGAAATGATGATATACTATAAATTGTGCTAATCCATTAAGAACCAAATTTCTTAAATAAATTCACAACTATTAAAACCAAAAAATATTTGACCAATGTAAAAACTTTTATTGAATGAAATTTGAAGTTTTTAGATGAAGAATGCATATACCTTTATTGAATTACAATAACAAACTCTACCTAACTAAAACTTAGTTCCATAAAAAAAAAAAAAAAAAAAACTTATTAGATGATTTTAGTTGGGGTTCGATCAAGGTATATCCAAAAAAATACCAATTTAACAAAAGTGTATTTTAAAGATTATCTGCCAACATTTCGGCTTACATTGTAATATCTACGGTCAAAAAACTCTCCATTTAAAAAAAAAAAACTTAGTTCATATGAATGGACAGTAAGATATAATACGAAATTAAGAAGAGTAGAGTTACAAGCTTGTGTATTATGTTATATATGTAATTGGTAATTCTAAAATGCCGGGAGGGGGGGAGGGGTTACAAGGAAAATATCAAACGCCTGCCTGTCTTGAAAACCAGACCATTCAGAGCATTGAAATCTCTCATGCGGAGAGGACATTGGTTTGCTTATTCTGGTGACAGTTTCAGTAAATAACCGCAAAACCAACGCCAAGAACTATGAACGGCCAAGAACCTCAGATTTAAATAATACCTTAGGATTTAAGGCTTATTATAACATATATTTTTAAGAATTTTTAGTACATGGGAACAGAATAAAAACTGTCCCAGCCAGGAGGTTATTCTGTTCCCTTGCACTAAAAATTGTTAAAATTTACGTAAAGTTAAATGCCACAAAAAAAATTTATAAAAGTTAAAATTTAAAAGTAAATAACGAGAGTCATTTAAACAGCTTGACAATGTCAGCTCCTCCGAGCATAAGACGACATATTCGTCTGCCTCGGAGGTTAGACTCTCGACACTAGTGCGGGGAATTTAATAACTTATCAGACTTGTCTCGGTAGCATAAATGGAAAACGCAACGACCCGGATAGCAGGAGATCCAGGTTCGAGTCTTGGCCGGGACAGTTAGATTTTTTATTCTTTTCCTTTGCACTAAAAATTGTTAAAATTTACGTGAGATTAAATACCACAAAAAAAATTTATAACATATATTATGTCTTTATATATTTGAATTAAGAATTTATAATTGTGCTTATGACCATTACTTTATTGATATTTTCGGTAATTGAGAATTACTTCCACTTTTAAAATTATAAATTTCCACTTTTAAGAATAAAAGTTTTATCGTAATAACCAATCTAAACAGCTGCTTTATATTAAATGAAGTTATATATAAGAAATTATTGCCTCCTTTAATTTCTATTTATATCCTTATGGAATCTGAAATTTGAAAACCTATTTCTCTAAAAACCGTGAAATCAAAACTCTGGCGTTTATTTCGTCACTGTTCCCTAAAAGTAATGCGAGATGTTGTTTTACAAAGGCGATGGAATATCTAACCCCCCTGAAGAGATCTCGTGCATGGAGGACTTGGACAAAGGGCCCAGGACCATCAATAACTCTCCAGTCTTTTCAGAGCAAGCCTGATGAGCATTCAGTCTGATGTCGCTTCCCGGGACCCTCACAGACATGAAGAAGAAACTCCAAAGCTCTGGAGCTGCCGCAAACTTAGCGTTTTTTTTTTTCAATATTGATTGTTTTATTAACAAAGAAATAAAATAATTTAAAATAGAAAATAATGGAATCGCCCCTCATTGGCGTTAAAATGCTTGTTAAATCTTCTTTACTATAGTTTGACCAAAAATTTTAAGAAGCTCAACAAATACATGTTACATTCATAATTATCTTCCTAAAAATAAAATATTCCTAAAAATGTTTGAAAAAAAATCTCATTTTATACCTTCCGTGTGTTATTTAAGTTATAAACTCTACTGCCCATTTCCTCTTTCTTTAAATCGGTCCTTCTCTCATCCGATTTCTGACATTAACGTACTCAATTTCGGTATGACGTTAAAATACCGAATTTAACTTCATTGTTATAAAAAAAAGCTTCATTACTAACTTAAGTATATTAAGCTTGTTGTAATTACTAAAAATAAACACCGATTACTAGGGAGACATTTATGAATAATAAGAAGGGCTGAACTGTCTTCTTTTTTTTCTTTTTATTTTTAATCCAGAATCCAAATTTTTTTTTTTTTCTTTTTAAACAAAATTGGCTAAATAGTTCTTTAATCACTGAAGTTAAGCATTGGAATGGAAGAATTTGGACTATGTGAGTGGATTGATTTCCTCGCAATTAGTCTAAAAAATCAAATCCTTGAGAATTGAACACTCCACTAATTAATTTCTTCATTTTCTTTTTTCGTCCTTATTATATTGCAAGTAGACAATACATCCTTAATGTGCAGAGATCTCTGATGATCTTCCTAGAAGACAATTCCTAATTTAAATTTTTCTCTCTGGATGGTCCACGGTTATCCATTCATCATGTGAATTCCACCTGCTGAAAGAGTGGACAAAGACGTCAGTTACCACACACGAGAGCGTCGTGGAGGTATCTTCCTCAAAGGACACTTCCCTTGGGGCTCCAGAGTCAATCGGACTGTCGGGGCTGGACAAAAGCCGCTCTGATTGTATTCTGGAGTGCACAATCAACGTGCCCATTCGATGAACTGATGAAGGAAGCGCTGTCGGCTCCTGACGTAATTGTCTGTCAGCCCGCTGGCTGGAGACTGTCATGTGAATGACCGCTCCTGAAGCCATGTTGCATCTCACAATCGCCACACTTAGCGTCGTCACAAGTGTACTTCCAAGAGAATGGCATGTACGTTCCTTATTTAATTATGCCGGCATTCCAGAGAAATGGTACAATTCATGTGGGTCACAATATCCACTGGCAAGGTTGACTTTTCGCAAAAATTAAAATTTATACTTATTTATATAATAATAAACAATCATTATTTAATGATTACTTATCAACAATGACTATATTAGACTACTTACGAAAGAAAGATATCTTGAATATGTTGTGAATAAATGTCTCTTTTATTGTAAATTCAAGAAGTTACTGTCTAAAATATTTAAAACGAGAAATGCAAAGGAAGCCAGAAAAAAATCTTACTACCTCAGTCGGGATTCGAACCCATGTCTCCTGCATTCTTGGCAACTATGCAAACCCCCTATACGCACCCTCGGAAGTGGAGGGGTCCGCATACTTGCCCGGAAAGCAGGAGACCCAAGTTCTAGTCCCAGCTGAGGTTGCAATATTTTTTTCTGGCTCCCTTTGTATTTACTGTACAAAATTTAACGTGGGATTACTTACCACAACTAATATCATTATTTATAAAATATTTAAAGATACATAATAACTTGAGTTTTTATTTCTACTAGTAGTCAATCAATCTATTGGGTTATTAAAATTTCTGATTATGTGGGGAAAATTAAAGACTACGCTTAAATGGATAATAAGAATGAATTCAGGTTATTTTTTAAAGAAGCGGAAAATTTACTACTTCTGATTTTACAGCCGAAACAGAAATTTTTCTCCTATAGGTCACCGCGTTACGACATTCCTCGACCTCGAGGGGATGACGGCATCGGACAAGCAACCCATGCGATTCGTTTTGACTACATGGATTGAATCTCTATGGCGGTCATAGGGGAGAGTAATTTCTACCCTTGAGTAACCGTTGTCTAGCAGTAATTTTTTCGTTACAGTAATTTTTTCGTTGCTCCAATCAGCAAATTTCATGTTACACTGTTCGATCATGGAGAGTCAATTAAGTTTTCTTTATTTTTGGAAATATTTTCATAATAGATGAGGGAGTATATTTTTCAGGTCCAACACAGATATATTTTATGCTTGACATCCAAAAAAATCTGTTTTAAAAGAATTAAAAAAAAAAAATTAAAAAAAAAAATGTAAAATTTCACTATATAATCTTAAGATAAGTAACAAAGGTATATTTTTACATTATGATTTTATTAGTTTTCTCTTTAGTTCTAACGTTTCTTAAAAATCAGATTAACACGAAATAATTTGCATGTTTATGCTTCTGTAAGTCTATTTAAAAAAAAATTAAAGCGCTGGATAGCCATAACTGTTCAAATTAAAATGTAATTGCCATATATCAAAATTTTACAATTATTTGACATCAACTTTATGAAGCTAATATTGGTTCATCATTTTATATTATAATTTCATGGAAAAGTTTCAAATAATTATAAAAACGTCTTTTTTTTTTCTCCAATCAGCAAATTTCATAGTTCAAGACATGTACCCTCATCTCTTTAAATACATATAT